>ML104378.1:0-223586 GCA_003697995.1 Taxidea taxus jeffersonii
GTTACAGACTTCTTGTCCCGTGCTGCTTTCAGGATTTTCTCTTTGTCGCTAAGACTTGTAAATTTTACTATTAGATGGCGGGGTGTGGGTCGATTCCTATTGAGTTTGAGAGGTATTCTCTGGGCTTCCTGGATTTTGATGCTTGTTCCCCTTGCTATATTAGGGAAATTCTCTACAATAATCCTCTCCAGTATACCTTCTGCTCCTATTTCTCTTTCTTCTTCTTCTGGAATCCCAATTATTCTAATGTTGTTTCGTCTTATGGCATCACTTATCTCTCGAATTCTCCCCTCATGGTCCAGTAGTTGATTGTCTCTCTTTTGGTCTGCTTCATTATTCCCTGCCATTTGGTCTTCTATATCACTAATTCTGTCTTCTGCCTCATTTATCCTAGCATTAAGAGCCTCCATTTTTGATTTCACCTCATTAATAGCTTTTTTTATTTCAACTTGATTAGACTTTATTTCTTTTATTTCTCCAGAAAGGGTTTTTATTTCTCCTGACAGGGTTTCTCTAATATCTTCCATGCCTTTTTCGAGCCCGGCTAGAACCTTGAGAATCGTCATCCTGAATTCCAGATCTGACATATTACCAATGTCTGTATTGATTAGGTCCCTAGCCTTCGGTCCTGTCTCCTGCTCTTTTTTTTGTGGTGAGTTTTTCCGCCTTGTCATTTTGTCTAGATAGGAATCCGCTGTTCTCCTTGTTAAGTGAACTTGGTCTTGGCTGGATTTCTTTGATCTTCTGGGGGAGGGGCCTGTTGTAGTGATTCTCAGGTGTCTTTGCCCGAGGCGGAGTTGCACCACCCTTACCAGGGGCCGGGCTAAGTAATCCTCTCAGGTTTGCTTTCAGGAGCTTTTGTTCCCTTAACGCGCTTTCTGTAGAGTTCTGGAGGACGGGAATGACAATGGCGGCCTCCCAATCTCCGGTTCAGAGGAGCCGAGGGCTAGGGGCCCCAGTCTTCAGCGCGCCTTCAGGGAAAAGCGTTTAATCCCTCCAGACTCCCTAGCCCACGTTTGCGCCGGAGAGTGGGCGCGCGCGTCGGCCCGCAGACACTGCGCGCCAGCAGACACCGACGGCCCGCGAAAAGCGTTTAATCCCTCCAGACTCCCTCGCCCACGTTTGCGCCGGAGAGTGCGCGCGCGCGCGTCCGCTCGCAGACACCGCGCGCCAGCAGACACCGCAGGCCCGCAGACCCTGCAGGCCCGCCAACACTGCGCGCACCCGCAGACCGCGCGCGCCTGCAGACCGCGCTCAGAGAAAATTGTGCCTAAGCAGTCCCGTCTCACTGGCTTCTGGGAGTGCTCCGAGCTCACCCAGCCTGTGATCAAGCGTCTCTGTCTCTGGCAGAGTCCCACCTGGAGTCTCCGGAGCCCGTAGATCCCTGAGCTCTCCCGGGTCGGAGTCTCCCCGGATCTTGTGGGGACGCCTCGCACAGAGCACCGGCCAGTGCCACAGAGCACCGGTCCGTGTCACAGACCACTAGGAAATCTCGGCTCTGTTTCCGCAGCCGACTTCCCCGCTCTAATACCTGTGAGCTCTGCGACACTCAGACACCCCCGATCCTTCTGTGACCCCGTGGGACCTGAGTCCACGCTGTCCCCACGAGGTCTTCACCCCAGTTTAGCTTCTGGAGCGATGTCCCTCCGTGGAGCCGACTTTTAAAAGTCCTGATTTTGTGCTCCGTTGTTCCGCCGCTTGCCGGGAGCCGGCCCCTCCCCCTGGGGTCTATCTTCCCGTCGTGTTGGATTCACTTCTCCGCTGGTCCTACCTTTCAGAAAGTGGTCGATTTTCTGTTCCTAGAATTGTTGTTTTTCTTCTCTTCGATCTCCTGTTGGATTTGTAGGTGTTCGGAATGGTTTGATAGGCTATCTAGCTGATCTCCTGCTGGCTGATGTCGTCTCAGCCTCCTACTTCTCCGCCATCTTGACCAGAATTCACATTTTTATCATGCACTGGGCCACACAAATTTTGTAGCTGGTCCTGCCTGGAAAGGCTAACCCCCTTCTCCAAAATCGGGATTTGAACCCAGGTCTCTGTCATTCCAAAATACAAAGCCAGAACAAAACACCTACTTTGTTCCTCTCTATCTATGCCAAGGAGCTGAAATTTTTCAACTGTTCATATGACATTTACTTAACAGAGATGCTGAGAGATTAGGAGGCAGGAAAATTGAGAAGAAAGATCCTTTTAGCAGTGCCTTGTTTTTTCCCTCTTTTGGATTCAAATCTATACACCCCTTGTGAAAACCAGAGCCCCACAGTTTATATGTTCCACTTTCTGAGAAAGCCAGTAATTGTTATTAGCTATTTTGCTACTCCTTCGTCATCCCTGACATATTGCAGAATTCTTCCCAAAGTTTATTGTATTTTTCCAAAGAGGAATCGTGGGAAAAACAATTTTCTCCATTTCTTTACATTTTTATTGATGTCTTAGCGCCCCTTATTCTGAGTCCCAGGGCACCTGAACTGCAGGCCCAGGCTTCCAGCAGCTTCTGTGAAAGCACATACCCTTTCCTTTTATACAAGGCTGGGTGTCCTAATCAAAGGTTATCTGTAACTCTGGCTAAAAAGTAAGGATGTGTGCTGACATGGAATCTTACCTCTGTTCATTTAGGAGACAAAGTACAAACAAATGAAATAAAATGTGAGTGAAAGCCTCAATGCTCATCTTTTCCTTAGCATGAGAGCAGACTAAGCAAGTGTATGGCATCTCTATGCTGCTTTGTTCATTTGTTTGCTCATCTCTTCTTCCTTTCTGTGTTAAATATTTATTAAGTACCAAGTATGTGCCAGGCACTGAGGCACATAATGAGAACATTATTTTTGAAAAATGAGACATAGTCTCTGTAGTGAGATAGAGTGAAGTCACGATATGGGTCAAAACCCTATCATGGGGGCGCCTGGGTGGCTCAGTGGGTTAGGGCCTCTGCTTCGGCTTGGGTCATGATCCCAGGGTCCGGGGATCGGGCCCCGCGTTGGGCTCTCTGTTCAGCAGGGAGCCTGCTTCCCCGTCTCTCTCTCTGCCTGCCTCTCTGCCTACTTGTGATCTGTCTGTCAAATAAATAAATAAAATCTTTAAAAAAAAAAAAAACCTATCATGGAGTATGGGGGAGAGAATAAAACCAAGCAACACCTAGAGAAGAATGGCAAGGCTTCTCTGAAGAAATAAGATTTGAGCTAGGTCTTAGAGGGCAAAGCAGAGTTTGCTAACACAGAGGATCCTCCAGATTCCATTCTCCACAAGGGTAGGAACGGTCTTGTCCACATTTAGTGCACCAGTTGCCCCCGGTAAGTCTCTCAATGTGAATTTCTGACCAGCATGGAGCAGGGCATTCTAGGGGGAAGAAAAGCCTGTGCAGAGGTCCCTAGTAGTTAGAAGACTGGGGACATCTAAGGAATAATGAGAAGTTTAATGAAGTGGAAGCTTATCCTTGATTATGTAATTCCTGTTAAATGACAAGCTATGGATTGTCAAGAACACTACTTGCAAGTTAGCCTGGTACAATTTTATAGATAAAGACACAAAATCAGACAGGAGACTCCTGGGTCAGAAACAAAAGACTATTATTCACAGCACAGAAATTAACATGAGATTTACATTCGTCTTGTAAGAGGAGACACCCAAGTAGATGCTGTGTACCCAGTGCGATTGTGTCACAGATGAAGAACCCTGAGCTCAGGGGACCCAAATCTTTTATAATAAAATGAGAACAAACCTGATAGACCTTTGCCCTGAAGGGAGACATTATCTTTATTACACTGGACAGTAAACAAATCTGCCCTCCACCCATCGGAAGACTCTAGCATTTCTAAGGCTGATTGCCATACAAACATGCTTAGAAAGAAAGTCCAGAACAAAGATAGTCAGTGTGTATACTATTTAATTTAATGGTCACGTAGTTCTCCTAAGAAATTGAAATATTTTAAAAGCAAGGAACTAAATTTAATTGACTACTCTTACAACTTCATTTATTTAAAAATCAGTGTATAATATTCATGCCTTGTGAAGAAATCTTTCCCATTTATTTTCAAATACAAATATTTGATGTAACTTCTGGCAAATTTTTCCATGGAAAGCTCAAGTAGATGTGGCTATATAGATTTGACTCTACAAGTAAATAACCTTAAATATCTGGAAAAATGAATGAATCTAAAGAATGCATTAGAAGTATATGTTATATTAGGTATTATGCTGACAACTTAATATAAAAAAAAAACCTGATTAAAAATGGGCAGGGGACTTAAATAGACATTTTTCTAAGGAAGACATATAGATGGCCAATAGGCATATGAACAGATGCCGAAAATTACTAACCATCAAGAAAATAAAAATCAAAATGACAGTGAGATATCACCTCACACCTGTCAGATTGGCTATTACCAAAAAGACAAAAAATAATAAGGGTTGGCAAGAATATGGAGAAAAAGGAACCCTCATACACTGTCAGTGGGAATGTAAATTGGTGCAACCACCTCAAAAATTTAAAAACAGAACCACCCTACCAGCCAGTAATTCCACTTCTAGATATTTATTTATTTATTTATTTAAAAAGATTTTTTATTTATTTGACAGACAGAGATCACAAGTAGGCTGAGAGGCAGGCAGAGAGAGAGGAGGAAGCAGGCTCCCTGCTGAGCAGAGAGCCTGACATGGGACTCGATCCCAGGACCCTGAGATCATGACCTGAGCCGAAGGCAGAGGCTTTAACCCACTGAGCCACCCAGGCGCCCCACTTCTGGATATTTATGCACAGAGAATGAAAAACCAATTTGAACACCTGATGTTTATTGAACCATTATCTACAATAACTAAGAAATGAAAGCCACCTAAGTGTCCACCAATAGGTGAATGGATAAACAAGATATGGTATATATAAGCATATCTTGGAGACCTTGTGGGTTTGGTTCCAGACCACAACAATAAAGAGAATATTGCAGCAAAATGAATCGAAAGAATTTTTTAGTTTTGCAGCATATATAAAAGTTATGCATACACTACACTGTAGCCAGTAAGTGTGCAAGAGCATCATATCTTTAAAAAGTACATACTTTAATTTAAAAATACCTTATTGCTCCAAAATGTTAACTATCATCTGAGATTTCAATAAATCATAAATCACTGATCCCAGATCACCATAACAAAGAAAAATAATAATGAAAAAGTTTGAAATATTGTGAGAATTACCAAAAGGACTGTTGAAAGAACAGTATTAACAGACTTCCTCAATGCATGGCTGGTTGCCACAAACTTTCAATTTGCAAGAACGCAGAATTTGCAAAGCACAATAAGCTGAAGTACAATAAAATGAAGTATGACTTTATATACAATGAAATATTACTTAGTCATTTAAAAAAATGAAGTCATGCCATTTGCAACAACAGGGACGGACTTACAGGGTATTATGATTAGTGAGTAAGTTGGAGAAAGAATTCCTTATGATTTCATTTATATTTGGAATTTAAAACCAAAACAAACAAACAAAATGAAACAGAAACAGACCCCTAGATAAAGGAAGTAAACTGCTGGTTACCAGAAGGGCAAGTGTTGGGGGGTTTGGGTAAAATAGGTGAAGGGGATTAAGAAGTACAATCTTCTGGTTACAAAAGAAATCACAAGGATGAAAAGTATGGCATAGGGAATGTAGTCAATAATATTGTAATAACTTTGTATGATGACAGATTATAATTAGACTTATTGTGGGGATCATTGTATAGTAAATGAAAATATCAAGTCACTATGACATATATCTGAAACTCATATGATATCATATGTCAATTATACTTCAATTAAAAAAATGAAGTATTATGTTAAACAATGTCATTCAGATTATTTGTTATTCTCTAATGCAGAATCATTAATAGCATGCTATAAAGGGTATATTATTTTAATGTTGTAACTAATATTTCATGAAGGTATTACTATAATTAGTTTTATCTGTAACTGATTTAATAAGATTTTGATAATACAAATAAGTCTGAATAAAAATATGCATAAAAGTTCATGTCTAGAAAACATAATTTAATAAACATGAATTATATTTAATATATTTATTAATATAATTAATCAATAAGAATAAATAATTAAATCTATAATTTAATAAGAAGACCAGTCATTTAAAATTTGCATATTTTTTCTCTTATAATGTGCTTTATATCTGTGTAACTATATCCTATAATCCTTGAAAGTTTATGTTTGGTAATTTCAGACAACATTTTAAACGATTTGATACATGGGGTGATACTGAAATAATAAGAAAAACCATAAAATCAACCAAAAAATATAAATACAGAAAACAGCAAATTAAATAGTTATGGAAAATTAAGGTATACTCTGTGACTTTTTCTTTTCCATCCAAGAAGGAAAAGGGGTTTTTTTCCCAAAGTTAAATCTCTCCTTTTTTGTTATTAAAGTCAATCTAAGTTAGGTCATCTAAGATGGTTCTATAAAGCAAATATCCATATTCCAAAAAGTAGAATTATTTTGTAGCAGTTTGAATTCAAGTTTTCACAAGACTGTTTTTGCTCCTGTTTCTCTTCCTCCTTCTATCTTTCCTCTCTGTACTTCTCTTCCCCTGATACCCCTCCTGATCCTCCCATTTTTGAGTAGAATACAAATACAATAAGGTACTCAGATCTTTAGTGTATAGCTCAATGAATTTTTAAAATATATGTACGCTCAGGTAAACATCTAGATCAAAATCTAAATCCTTGAAAGATCTAGTACCCTGAAAGATTCCCTTGTATTCTCTCCCAGTCAATATCTTCTTGCCAAAAAGTAATCACTTTTCAGAGTCCAATCTTTGAAGGATGGTTTTGTCCGACCTTGAACTGGATAGAAAGTCTTTTATGTCTGGCTTTTTGGTACAACATTATGTCTACAAAATTAATTTGTGTTTTTGCATGTAGCTATTGTATTGGTGCATAGTGTTTCATCACATGATTTACCACAGTGTATTTATCCAGTCCACTGTTGAGCGAATTTGGATTTTTCCCATTTTGACCATTATGAATAAAACCAATATTTTTGACATGATTTTGCTTGGACCTGTGCACTCATTTTTCCTGCGTACATAACTGGAAATAGAACTGCTGGGTCATAGAGTAGGCAAATGTTTAACTCTAGTAGATACCACCAAAAATTTTTACAAAGCAGTGTTATTGATTTATATTCCTGTCATCAGAGTCTAGGAGGTCTGATTGTTCTAGAGTCACACCAATACTTGGTATTATAGGTCTTTCTAATTTTACCTATTTTGGTGGGTGTGGAATGGTACCTGTTGTGGTTTCAATTTGCATTTCCCTGATGACTAATAACAAATTTCTATATTTATTGGCCATTTGTATACATTGTTTGGTTAAGTGCTTGTTCAAGTATATTGCCCATGTTTTAAAATTGGGCTTTCTCTCTTTCATTAGTTGATTTGTAGGAATTCTTTACATATTCTGGATATGAGTTCTTTGTCAGATGTATGTATTGCAAATATCTTCTCTTTTTCAGTGTCTTGCCATTGTAATTTGTTAATGGTGTCTCAGTAAACAGAAGTTCTTAATGTTGACAAAGTTCTATCTTCCAATTTCTTTTTTATGATTAGTGCTTTTGAATTTTGTAATTTTTTTTTTTTTTTTTACTTTCTGTGATTTCTCAAAAAATCATTGCCTACTCTGAGGTCATAAAGAAATTCTTTTATATTTTCTTCTATAAACTTTATTGACTTATTCTTCACATTTAAGTCTATGACCTATATACATTGACTTTTATGTATATGAAATAGGAGTCAAGTTTCATTTTTGCCCACATGAATATAAATTAACCTAGCACCATTTATTGAAATGATTACCCTTTCCTCAGAGCATTATAGTGACACCTTTGTCATAGATAAATAAAGTGGCTATTTATAGATGGGTCTTTTTCTGAATTCTTTATTCTGCTACATCTGTGTATTCTTGTACCAGTTCCACACTGTTTTAATTACTATAACCTTATAATAAATCTTCATATCAAGTAGTGTAAGCCAATTAACTTTGTTCTATTTCATAATTATCATTATAGTTGACTGTTTGCTTTTCAAGTAAAAGTTTAGAATCAGTTTGTCAACACACACACACACACACACACACACACACACACACACTCCTAGAGCTTTTATTGGGAATGCAGAATTGTTTCTTAATTGTCATAATGAAGTAACTAAGTAAAAATACTTTTTTTTTTAAAGATTTTTTTATTTATCTATTTGTTAGAGAGAGAGAGAGAGAGCACAGGCAGACAGAGAGGCAGGCAGAGGGAGAAGCAGGCTCCCTGCCGAGCAAGGAGCCCAATGTGGGACTCGATCCCAGGACTCTGGGATCATGACCCCGGCCGAAGGCAGCCGCGTAACCAACTGAGCCACCCAGGTGTCCCAATACTTTTATTTTTTGATATACGTCCAAGCAATTTAAGTTGTAATTAGGATTTGGAATAGGGGAGAAAGAGATGGCACAAATATAAAATTATTTCTCCAGATTATGATAACAACCACTGCATCAAATGTTAAGTTAGACTTTCCTTTCCAGAAAGGATGCAAAATTATTTAAGTAGTTTTGGAGAGAGATTTGATACTCTTTGAAGTTCATGAATATCCTAAGCTGCCCCCTACAGCCCATGTTTTATAGTTCCTGTCATCCTACCTCATTAAGCTTGGCTCGATCACTTAATATTAATTGGTTATTTCCATTTTAATATAATTGAAATTGAATATAAATAAATTGAATTTTGTTACTGTTATGCATAATATTGTAGTAGCTATTAAAATTCTTTAGAAGTTTTATAATTCTTTTTCATGTTGTCATTGTATTTCTTTTCATAATGAGTTTCAAATACACACACAAGAAATAAACAAGAGGTTGTATTTTTTTAAAGTCTCCATGTAAATCATCTATAGTGTAATAGTTAAGTATAATCAGAAGATTGCAGGAAAGTGGGAATCTTTAGAGAGAGAATGGACTATGTTCACATAGTCAAGGAAATCAACTAAATAACAAATGAAGCTTGCAGAGTTTTGCACCTCTGCTTTTTAGAAAGCAACTATAACTTGCAGACATACAAGCTGTGAAGCTTTGCAAAGACTGAGGCTGGAATTTATTTTATTTAACACATTTGTAAATGACCCAGAAAAAAGGGTAATAATCTGTGGTGATCACTCAATTTAAGCAAATATGGAAAGATAAGCTTGCACATAAACTTTGGAAAGACCTATTGAAGCTCTGGGATAAAGTGTTACATTTTTCAGTAGACACAGGGGAGGATATTATACAATAATATATCCACATTTTAAATAAATCTGAAGCTCTCATTTTTGGTTCAAGGGTTTTTGTTTTTTTTTTAATTCTAGGAAAAAATGTAATCCTAGAGTGACTCCCAAAGTTAATTAAAAAATAAAACACATTAGAGGGGGTGGGGTGGCTGAGAATGGTGGTCAAGTAAATTTAGATCACACAGAGGAAGAACTAGAGCCAAGGAAAGAAAAAGAGAGTCGGTACAGAATGAAGAACAAATAGCTGCACAAACACTAAGGTAATGTAGTGTGTCAGATTGCCAAGGTAGAAGAGAATATGAAGAAATAGAGTATGATCAACAATGTCATATGTTGCAGAGAAATAAAAAGAATAACTGAAAAAGGCTAATGTCTTGGTATTTATCAGGTCATCCATGATAGTGACTATAAATATATTAAGTAAGTAGAACATTTCAGTCCAAAGGTAAGAGAGGTTTTAATCAAAATTTATAATAGGAAAGATCCAAAAAGGATAACTCACACGGACTTGTTCACTGCCTCCCGAAGAACTGGAAAGGGGGCATCCTTTGGGATTTAAAAGAAGAAAAATGTAAAACAGTAAATGGTACTAGAACTTTACATAACGGATATTGAAGTTATGGAAATGTATTACTTCAAGATTCAATATAGGTTGAAATAAGAATGTATTTTAAAAGGTTTAGAAACATACTTGGATGATAGATTTCTGATGAGTTCTCTAGGAAAAACGTCTTGGCACTCTGATGTTGACATAATGGAGAGCAAACATGCCCTCCCACAAACCATTTGTTTATACCATTTTTAGAGACAGAATTCTCCAGCCAGAAAAGCTGAAATGTGTACCAGTACGACATTTCTTATTAGTTTGTGTGAATAATTGCGCATTTTTAAAAGCATACAGAAAAAATTACAAATCTCTTACACCAAAAATAGCAGTTGCTTAGATCCCTTGGGAAAATGCCACCTGATAAATTAAAGATGAATCAGTGATTAAGGCCAAAGAAAGAACTGCAACAACAATAGAGAACTGTCCTTTCTAATCTGGATGGGAAGGAATCAAGATTTCACTGCCTAATTTATTTTCTTTGTAAATTAAAAAGGTTTTAAAAATGTACACAATTAGCAGAATTACCAGGAATCACTGGTGTGTTGCATTACAGATATTTTAAATTAATTAAACTTTTTCAGATTAGAATTGTCAGAGAGCTTTAATTCTGAGGAATTCAGTGTATTTTACAGACATCAAAACCTAATTACTGGTAAGATTCTTAGCAAAATGTTATGTGAAAAGAAATCACATCTCTGTTTTACAAATCAAGAAATTGAAAAATCGATAGCTTGTTCTGAGTTACCTACAGACTGCCTCTGCTCAAATTTTATTTTGTTGGAGGAAGCAGAGAGAGTGGGATGAAATCCTTTAACAGAGGGATTTAGAAGATTTAAGTGGCATTCAGTCTAACCATGGGCTCCATGGTAACCATATGGGTTATGCAAGCTGTTCAATGAATAGCCAAAACATTTAGGTAGACAGGGTGTCAAGCCAACTGAGGCTGAAATTTGAACACTGTAATTCTCTTGGCTTTTTAAAAAATTTGAACACTGTAATTCTCAAGCTTTCAGCATAAGTACTTTGGTGGAGTCTTCCTTATTTTGGCTATTTTAGCCAATGTGAATCACTTGAAAACTAAAGTATCAGAAAATTGTCCCCTCTAGTACAAACCACCTCCAGTTCTGAAAAGTTGGTCTTGCTTCAACTCTGTTCTTGGATAAAATTTTGGAGGGCAGCTGGCATGTCCTTCTTCATTTGGCCAGTGAAAGCAATCTAGCCAGGGGCAATTTGTCATGCTCAGAAATTGGGAAAACTGAGTTACAAGCAAAATGCCATGGATATATATAGGATACATACAGCTAAGTCTGAGCTCCATCTCATTGAGTAGAATCATCTGTACTCCTATTGTTCTGTGTGCCTTCAAGTCCTTTATCTCTATTCAGTGGTTATTGTGAGTCTATGCCAGGAAGTGTGCTACAAGGCACCTATAGGGGAAAGCATTGGTCAAAGGATAAGTTTAATTTGAAGAGCTCATGTTCTAATTGGGGAAGGATAGAAGGGAAGAGTAACACTACCATATAACATAGTGAATACTCTGGGAGGAGTGAGTACAAATTGCTAGAAGAGCACCAAGCAGGGAGTCACTTTACGTTTGGGAGATCTGGGGAGGATTTCAAAGAGAAAAGGAATTTTGGAAAATGAGTTGGAACCTCTGTACCAGGGAAATGGGGAAAAAGATCCCGTAATTATTCAGTCAATGGGTATATTTCCAATAATCATAGTTTGGGCAATTTCTGAATCTACTATTTTCACAAATTTGATTATTTTCTCCATCACTAATAGGCTACTGCATTTTAGGTGAATAGGACTTTTTGTTCAGTTGGGTCTTAGAGATTAATGGCTCTGATCCTGCATGAGAGCCTCTTTATCAGCACAAGGCTTTTGTTACATTTCTAACTTGAAATGAATTACCTGAAATTTCAATTTGTCTTGAATTCTCCTGCGTTTTGTGGAGGTCACGTTCTGTCACCCTTGAACAGCGCTGGCTTTGACGGAACCTGTCTCAATAAGGAAGAGGTGGAGCAGTCAGTGAGATATGATCATCAGCTAGAACCTGCTGCTTGGGGTCCCGATCGTCCCCATCCCACAGGGAGAAACAATGCTGTCGCCTTTCACACAGCCCTTACAAAGGAAGTCCTGCCCATTTCATCCCAATAGTTATACAGCAGCAATACTAAGAATAAAAGAACTATGGACATTTTTAAACAAGGCCTATGTAAAAGGACTCCTAATTAGAAGAGGTTTCGTAACATTTCATGAATGACACCCAAAGCATTCCGTTTTTGTCCTTGGAAATCAGCTGATTTAGTACATAATTTCAGACTAACTGTATGGGTAGCCAGTTAAATCCGTCTGATTTATGGATAACTACATTTCAAGATATCTTTCTCACATTATGTATGAAAAAATTAGGAACACGTACCTAAAAAGATACTTACTGTACTGTGTCTGTGTGTGTATACACATAGATCTATTTCTATATATTACGATGTTTTGACCTCCTAAAAAAGTTTTTCTGGCTAGTTGGGGAGTGACTGCCTCTCCCATGGCTAGCCAATTGTTACAGATAAAGGGGCCTAAGCTAGAAAAATACCTTTGGTATACAAACTAAGCAACTCAGAGCTCTACCTCCTCTGTATGGCCTATTCACCCCAGGAAGCAATATTCTTCTGCCTTAATCATTCCAGCGCTAGGTAACAGACAACTGGGAACCAGCCCTTTAGTTTAGAGCCCTCAGAAATTATTCAAACTAGCCAGTCTTAGGCTGTTAACTCTACTTTGCCTTTCTTTTCCCATAGAAACCCCACTAAAGGCTCTAGTCCCAACTATGTCCTTGCTCCAGTCTTCTGCCTGCCTATCACTCTGTGTCTTTCCATGTGCCCCTGTGTGCCCTGCCTCCCATCCCTAGGACCTGTGATCATCATAAACTTCATTTTCCTGAGCCTGTCCTTTGTCTCCTTTTATGGCCACACCTGACTGACCATCTCCTGAAAGAATACAAAACACCTGACAAATAGGAAGATTTAAAATTGAGGATACAAAAGAACAGCCGTTATGTGATGAGTTTTAAATTAATACTTTTGGGAAAAAAGTTGTTGCTGCTATTTGAGATTGAAGCAATACATTATAGTGAAGATTAAATTAAATGATTTACTGTCAACAAACATCAAGGGATGTTGTTTGAGCCCTTAGGTTCCTGGTTACTCTGACAAATTCTACTCAAAAACTTATGCACACAGGCAAATGTTTATTACCTTGCTTACACCTGTCAAATGTCTCCTCACTCTAGTCACTTCTGTTGGTACTGTGAGTGTCACTTGGAGATGATTATTTCTTCTTTCATTGTAATTCTATCTACCTTGATTTTTTTTTCACTTGCAGTTGATAAATACTGTTGGGAAATGGAAAGCATGTGAGTTTTGAAGTTAGATACCCTTGAGTCTGAATCCTAATATTGCCATTCATTTATTCATTCATGGTGTTTGTAGTCAGAGTTAGAGTGATTCATGCACTGATTTTGTTACGCATTAGCTGTGGATTATGGGCAAGTTTCATAACTTCTCTTAGAATTTATTTTCTCATCTATAAAATGGGAGCATTAATCATAATTAACATTTACTGAGTTTGTCCAGATGCTAAACATGGTATATACATTATCTCATTTTATACTCAACAACAACCCTGTACTTAACATTTTTACCCCTACTTGGAAAAAAGTGAGTCTTAGCACAGTTAAATAATTTCAGCAAAGTCATTCAAGTAATAAGTGGGATGAAAATTAGATTCCAGGTCCAACTTTTTCCAAAGCGTATATTTTAATGCATTCTTCTATTATTCAACAATGGCTTTTAACCTCAATTGCAGATCAGAATTATCTAAAGAGGTTTTTGTTGCTGTTGTTTTTGTTGTTTAAGTTGGTTTTTGGGGATTCTAAGCTATCTAAGTAGACTTGGTTAGGTACTGGAATTTTTTTTTTTTAAGTTTTGCTGATGATCCTGATGGGCATGTAAAACTAAGAAAGACTCATTGCCTTAAAGGGATCACATAGTGTATGTGTAATGGGGAATGATAATTTGAAATTTAGTAATGATAGTTATGCTTTGACCACATTTTTATTGATTAGTTTAGTCAGCCCAAGGTATTTACCTGCCTTGGAAATAATGGTATCAGAATAGAAATACAGAGAGAAATTGTTAGTATTCAGCTCTAGTACCCAAATAGGACTTTGTCAGAGGACGTAGTTTTTAAAATCAGGCTATGTCAAGACAGACATTAAGGGACCAAGCACAGCATTTTAGAAACCATCACATCTCAGTATGAGACTGTCACCAGCTCTCTGTTTTACATGAATGACCACAGTTCTTAAGTCTGGATAGCTTTGCAGAAATATGCTTCTGGTCACAAAGTGGGACAGAGATATGGGGTATGGATAGAACATGGAAAATCTGGAGTAAACATCTCTATATAAAATCGTAGATTGTTATAATTCAGGGTATGCCACTAAATTCGTTTTCATGAACACTGTGTTACCCATATTACCAAGAGAATAACTTTAGAGTATTATGAGCTAAAGCAAAGCAAGAGGAAATGTTGGATAATCATATTTTTATCTTTTTATAATAAATGTTAATGAAGTTCCTTATTTAGCTATTGTCTAATGCACTTTGAAATAAGTGGGAATTACTTATTATTAACCAACCTTAGCTCTTTGGTTAATCAATTCAGATGGTTTGCTAGGGGAGAGATATTTAAAAATACAGCAGTGAACATTTAGGCAAGTTAATCTGGTAATGTTACAGTCAAAGTAAAAAGTTCTTTTAATCATATGGCATAAAATAATGAGTAAATGGTTATTTAATAATTAGCTTGAATTTTACCTGTTAACAATAGAGTGTTTAAAATTTCTTTTGAGTAAATGCAGAGTTTGACTGTCCCTTTCAATTCTTGACAATGCCTCTTTTTCCAAACATTTTACAAAGGGATCTATATAATTAAAACAAATGGAACTGAATACTTGTGGGTGGGATATGATCTTGCAAAGATTTGATAGAAAAAGGATTTCTCAGAGTGTGTTTACTTACAGAAGTAAAACTGTGAAAAAACCTTTGAAATTCATACACAAAATGATCTGACACAATCGTTTAAGACTTTAATACAATGGGTAGATGCAAGTCTCCTGAATAGGTCAGGTGTCAAAATATGCCAAAAACATTATATTAGCAGCTTTCGTCCCTGTTAATATTTTATAGAATGGAAAATATTTCTGATGCTTCTGTCAGAATCTTTCTTGAATCTTGACCTAATTTGTTGGAATGATTTAAGAATTTAAAACTTGCTGTTTCTGTCTCTGGCTAGTTTAATTCATCATTTAGCTCTCTCCAAGACTAAAGACACATAGCAAAAATAGCTCTTACATATCAACATTTAAATGAAAACAGCCTCTATATCATGCAGAGTGGAATATTTGCTAATCAAATGTTCGCTGTGGCAATACTTATAGAACTGTAGCAGAGAACATCTGACCAAGTGTTAATGCTTTGCAGGAAAAGAAATGATGTTATTTGCTTTAGATATAAAGTCATTTCTTTTTAAAAATTAGCCTATTTAATGCATGGGAGATTGCCATATTCCTTCATTTAATGTTGCATTCTCTATAATGATTTCTGATTACCAAAATGCATAGTACAAATGCTAATCAGGACCCTTTTCACAACAAGTACGGATGCTGAGTGCCTCCTACGAGTTTAATCACAGTGTGTGATTCACACAGTAATGGGTCATAATTGCCCCCCACCAAGCTGTCTTGAGGGTCCCGCTTCATTTTATTACCAGTAGACCTTATCAACCACTGAAATCTACTGCAGTTGCCTTGAAGGTTGCAACCAATCTCTACATGCATAATTATTCCCAGATAAGGATGCCCAAGAAGGGTGAAGGATTGTATTTGTTCTCTCCCCTGTTTTATAATAGATTAAAAAATGAATAGCAGTATTTATATAATTTTCTATTACCTTTAATTTTTTCTTACCTGGAGAGACAGTCTGGTTGCCATCCAGGTAATTAAATTAAATCTAGTTGATAGCTTACAGATATATTAGGAAGGTTTTTTTTTATTCTTGTTAGCTTTGGACATCTTAGGGTTCATTTTCTCTTTAATACCTAGACATATAAATCACTATCATTTTAGAGAATAGCAGTCTCCATAATTTCTTCTTCTAAATGAAACTTGGAAGATTCCCAACTTTGTAACTCACTTTTGTAAATTGTTAGGAGGGAAATGGCCAGCTATGGCCTGGAGGACTGTGGTGTCCACTTGGCAGACTGGCTTGTGCATATAGTCGGTGTTATTTGGTAGTATTTCCTTCCTCTTTAAATAACTATCTCTCATCTACACACACACACACACACACACACACACACACACACACACACACACAGCAGTTGGTTGATGCCTAAAGTTATTTTAACAAGCACCAGCTATTTATGTTCCATAATTAGAGAAAGAACCTACTACGTGTCAGTCATTGTCTGAGATGCAGGGAAAAGAGCAAAGAGCAGGAAAAATTATTTGGGGGTGTAATTATGGAGTATAAAAGTATTTTGGGGGGCGCCTGGGTGGCTCAGTCGTTAAGCGTCTGCCTTTGGCTCAGGTCATGATCCCAGGCTCCTGGGATTGAGCCCTGCATCGGGCTCTCTGCTCAGCAGGGAGCCTGCTTCTTCCTCTCCCATTCTCACTCCCCCTGTCTGTGTTCCCTCTCTTGCTGTGTCTCTGACAGATAATAAATAAAATCTTAAAAAAAAGAAAAGTATTTTGGAACTAGAGAAGGTGGTTGCACCGCATCATAAATGTACTGATTTACAATTCAGTAAATTGTTTTCAATTGTTCACTTTTAAAGTTAATGATTAATTTTGTGTTATGTAAATTTCACTTCAATGATAAAGAAAGAGAGATCCCTGCTCTCTAGGATCGTATAAGCTAGTAAGGGTAGAGCAAACACACAGAAATAAAAGTAGCTTAAATTCATAATAATGTATAAATGACAGCAAGATTTGAGGGGGTATGGAGCAGCACAGGACTAAAAAAATTTGGAATGAATAAATTATGGAAAGGTAGAAAGAACACATGTTAAGGAGAAGGTGATTCAAAAACTGCCTACTTAAAATTTTACCTTAGACTCACTCTGCTTTTTCTTCTTTATAATTGGGCAATAGCAGAATTTTATCTAGGCTTCAGGATTCTGATTTTTTTTTAACTAAAAAAGTGTTTTAATTGTCAAGAGTATCACCGGCAGTTCCTCAAAAAAGTTAAACATCCACAAAGTTAAAAATCCACAACTAGGTATCTACTCTAAAAAACTGAATACATGTACTCAAATACATGTTCATGTGTGTTTACAGCAGTTTTCTTCACAAGAGCCAAAAGGAAGAAATGTCCCCCCAAATCCACCAATGGATGAACAGATAACCAGAATTGTGGTGTATACACCCAGTAGAATATTATTCAGCTATGAAAAGGGATACAGATATGTAATGTAAGACACTAAATAAACACACACTCAGAACATGCTAAGAAACCAGAAACAAAACATCACATATCATATGTCTTCATTTATCAAATACCTATAATAGCTAAATCTATAGAGACAGAAAACATATTGGTCATTGGCAGAGGCTGGGGGTTGAAGGAAGAGGAATGGGGAGTAATGGTAGTTGGTAAAACTTTCCTTTCAGGGTGCAAAATTATTTTGGAACTAGAAAGTGGTTGCACAACATCATAAGTGTACTAATTTATAATTCAGTAAATTGTTTTGAATTGTTCTCTTTTTAAAGTTAATGAATAATTTTATGTTATGTAAATTTGACTTCGATAACAAAAAAAGTATTAAATGTGTCATAAGATAAGGTAACCATGGCACTATGGAATGCTGTGTGGTACCTTCATTTATTTACTGATTCATTCATTTATTTAACACATATTCATTGTTCGTGTGGAACAAGAACCGTACTATGTGTCATCGTCAAGACAGACTTAGCTGGTGTCTTCTCAGCACACTGTCTAGATGTGATACAGACAAATCCAAGTATTTTATATGGACCATTGAAGCTTTTCTTCTTGGGATGTCCTCCCTACACTTTCCAAGTTAACTATAAGTTTTATAGTTAAAAATAACATTTTTTTTTCCTTTAGCGCGAATGTGCAACAGATGTTTCTTCAGGCACCAATTTTCAAAGTTGGATGCCTCAGTCACTTCTTAAAATTCAGCACTGGCTGAACCCACCACGTTAGTAAACAAAATGGATATTTGAGTCACTAAGGGTGTGTCTACATAGCACAAATATTTGCAGATATAAATTCCAACCCCCATGCTATCAAGACCTATCGAACTTTTTTTTTTTCTAAATACTTTCCACAGAGAACTCACTCAGCAAGTTCTACAGTCAAGATAGGGAGATACTCCACATAATATTCTACTGTTCTGTATTGCAGAGCCCTAGTATAAATTAACATTTCACACCCTCTGAAGAGCTGTACAGAAATATATTTATTTTACTTTATTTAAGCCACGATTTCCTAAAGTTACTTAGCCATAGGATTTCCTTTTTTGTTTGTTTTTGTGCAAAACACCTAAAATTGTCTGAAAGAACTAGTATTATGTAGGTCACATATTGTGAAATGCGGGTCTGGTCCTCTCAAGTTCTTCCTGCCATGATGGCAGAATAATTGATTTAGCAGTGCTCACAGAGCAGGCTAATGCTCCTTTCCACTGAGTTGGCTTCCTTGTTCTCCACTGCACTTACCACTGCTGAGATTATATTACTTATTATTTTGTGTAATCACTGTTGCTTCCTCTAAAGCATAAACACTGTGAATGTAGGGGCTCCCTATTTTTTGTCCACTGCTATATTTCAAGTTTCTAGAAGAAAGCCTGGCATCTGATAGGTGATAAATATATTTTTGTTGAATGAATGGAATAGAGCAGGTGCTAAAAAATACATGTTGATTTATTGACTTAATTTTTAATACATGAACATTATGAATATTATGTTCTCATTCTGCTAAGAGGAGATTTGAGCAAATATGTAGTATAATCAGAACGGCTTAAAAGGATTCCAAAAAGAGCAGTTTCACTCACCATTTGGTCTATAATTTCCTCTTCCTGATACTATGATTGTAATAGATAATATTACTAATATTAGTAAAAATAACAAAAGAATGTGAACTGCCAAGAACATCTGGAACACTAAATGAAACAGGATTAGATTTATTATATATCCATTAACTCTACTTTGCTTTATGACTAAAGAGTTGGAGAGAGCCTGGGTAAACTGATATTTTCTCCAATGTGACAGAATGAACTTAGTCCATGACTAAGCACTAGATGACCCAAATCCAGGTCCAGCTCTCCCATTAGCAGCTGGGTAAATCATCACATAACTCATTTTCCTGGGCTTCCTTTTTGTTATTTGTAAAATAACAGGACTAGACTAGCACGTCATTCAGGTACCTTCTATAGTCCACGGCCCAGGATTCCCACAGTTCTGGATCAATTACTTTTCCCCTTTATAAATCAATCTAACTGCTTACTTTCATCACACTGTTTTGAATTCTTTCTCTGTGGCTACATTTGTGGTCTCTTAGGAACTGGCTTCAATAGGCCATTATCTGGGTTCACTGGGTCCTTGTTCTTATTCTGAGGTCAGCTTCTGCCCACTCATTTGCCATCCATCACCAGTCTCCAGACCTCCCAAACAAAACCTCTTGAACAAATCATCACTTTCAAGGGTCAGGCTGAGGGTCAAACATCCCTAAAAGCACATTTCCCACCAACTAGCACTTGGTGTACAGATTCTCATCACTCAGAGTCCCAAATCAACTGAGTCTTGGGGATCCACTTGGGAAGTCAGTCATATTGCCAGCTCTGTCATTCCATACCGGCCCATTCAGATTATGGAGAGGATCTGTGTGGCGCACATACGTTAATGAGGGCCTCCTAATCTTCCCTTTCCTTAGAGGCCACGTTGGTCTTGTCTCCCCGCAGGAAACTCAGTCCTGTCCTGTTTTGCTTCAAGATCCCCGGGATCCCACACCAGGGGTCTCAAGCCTCTGTTTTCTTTTTTAAGTTTTTCTCTGATGGGGATCTTCCAGGCCCAGATCCACTGAAGGCATTCAACCTCGAGCGTTTTTTGGAACAGCATCCAAGTGGGAGGAGAGGCAGACAGCAAGGAGTGGGGGAATCAGTGTGAATGGATATCTTGTACCCACATTATCTTTGTTGTCTCTCAGTTGAAAAGGCCCTTGAGACAAAATGACTTCCTTTCACTGGCTTATGTGCAGGAAGCTTCATGCATTCAGTTGTCGGTGCTGATGTTAAATCAAATGTTAATGTGGAATCTGTATGTTAAAATAAGAACTACTCTAAACATATGGGAGGGAAGACCGTGAAGCCGTAAAAACTCTTTTAAAATAGTGTCTTCTTGTAAATACCAAAAATTAGCACTATTTTGCTGGTTCTATACATCGAGTCGAAAGCCAAAAATTTTTTAGACTCCCACAATGGATTTTTCAGAGTTCTTAAAAACATCATCATAAAACTTCCATATATTCTAAAATAATTAAACACAAGTTCTTAGAGATTTCTTGCCAGGTCATTTGGAGATTATTCCCTGAGCTACTTTGTTTGAAATTAAAAAAAAAAAAACAACAATTGTAATGTGAATTGTAATTACTTAGAACATTGTAGAATAAAGCTACAGTAAATTCCTTCACAGTTGAACTAAACTGTTTAACACATGGAATGTCTAATTGACAATTCTGTACCAAAGTGTAAATTTGTCAAGGAAGGATACACAACAAGTTTTTTTTAACATCTCAGTGAGTGCTGTTGTGATTTGGATCTATTACTTCTGAATATTGCATGAAGCTGACAAGCACTTGTCATTTAAAGACCACATGGAGGCATTTAGTGTTCCATTTAGACATAATAACACATTATGCAAATAAGCTTGCAAAGGAAAGCTGGAGGCTGACATGAAATAAACTGTCAAACACAAGTTGCTAATAAATGAACATTTCTTTATAGATTGTCTTAATTTGGGGAGTTGAAAAATACATTTGGCTGCGGTGAATCAGGGACCTTACTCTAGTGGTACTTAGCTGAGGAAGCAATGTTTGACTTTACAACAACATTCCTTCCCTCCAATTATGACAAGAGGTTTTAAAGAAAAGTCCCAAAACTTAAATTTGACCAAAAAAAAAAAAAAAGAGAGAGACATTTATAAGTAAATTGTGTTTCCACATTTTCATGGTATAGAGATACCTTAGCCTGATCTAGTCTCATGGGATTATTTGCTTCTCAATTTGTGCTGTCTCTAATAGGTCTGAGGCTTTCAGCGTGGCCCAGATAGCAGGTTACTGGAATCCAGAAGAGTTCTGATACTTGTGATTTTGACTTTGGGTTTCCCAAAGAATACATCAAAATCTCCTGGAAGCTATCTTAAATAGGGATATTCTGGGAAGCCTCTTTAAAAATCCATATTCCTGGGTCCCCGACCAGGTCTAACCTAATCAGAATTTCAGAGATCAGAACCTATGAATTTGCATTCTAAAAAAAGGAGTCCGGTCATTCAATAGACATTGAGAATCTCTGGACTAGACAGTCCCTAAAGGTCCATGACAAGTACAATTTCAAGATTGCTAGAGCTGGAATTTGTACTGCAAATCAAGTGTGACATGCAGTTGGGGACTGAGTTGTTCAGAGTGAGCTTGGCTCAAGATACAGCACCTGCAGCTCAGGGAGGCTTTGTTTTCCATTTGTCCTCATGTATCAGTAGCTCCCAGGAAGCAGCACAAGAACTACAAGACTGAACTCTTTCTCCGGGGTAATGGCCTGTCAGGGCAGCCCTGGTGGGGGATGGAGGGTTACAACTGGAGGGCACAACCAGCAAAAGGGAAGGTCTACACCTAGGATACACTGGTGAAGTGGCCGAGATTCCTCTCCCCAGGTAGAGTCTCTGCTCAGAGATGACCTGGAGGACTTTTGGTCATTTGTTTTCACAGAACATGGAAAAGATAGTAAAAGTTTCTTCAGTAGCCGTCAGACCTCTTCTAGAACCCATAAACCATCAGAACCAAGAACACATTTTTTGTTCCCTGGCTCTGCTGTGCTGTTGGCTCTCTGAGCAGTGAGGTCAGATTTTAAGGCATTATCTGCATCCTCTGAGTGGACTTTTGAATTAGCCCAATTTCTGTTCCTTGTTCAGTTGCCTGAGAAAAATGTTCCCTTTGCAGGCAGCATCTCATTTGGTGCCATCCTAATCTGTTTCTTACTCTGGAGCACTAGGTGCTGCTTCCAGTTCTAATCTCTTGTCTGTTTTAGTGTTCCAACATCCATACTGACAAATTCTCCCCCTGATCAGACTTTAGTCAGGTTCCTCAGAGCCCTCTTTTCCACAAGGCCTCAATCTTGACCCTGTCCTTGCTGAGCCTGCATAGCCCAGGAGTAACAAGAATTCTGCTAAGTCAGTTTAGTGAGAATCCCCCACCCTGGACAATACCTGATCAAATTTCTCTCCCCCCACGATCTGATCACCCTGACATGCTTTCAGCAAGAATCCTGCTAAGTCTTGCAGTTTCCTCTACCCTCAGTGTCTTGTCTTAGTAATTTTCTGGCCACTGACCCCCTCATTCTCTTTGTTGGCTATCACCCCTAGCTGCATTTGTTGTCCTTGGAATAGAGTGGAGTCCTGTTCCCTATTGGGAGAGCCTTGACACCTACTGCAATAGTACTGAGTAGAGACTTCCTTAACATTTTTGCAAGTGCCAAATAATTTTCTCTTTAACACTATATGCATATAGGTACTAAGTTCCTGCATACAGAGAAGGTTAAGAAATATTTAATCTAACCCTTTTGTTTTACAAACCATAAAAATGGCACCCCAAAAGCTAAGTGATTTATTTAAAGATATTTTCTTCTTGTTGCAATGTAAGCCAATTCCTTTTAGTACTACAGTGAATCAAATCAGAAAAGCTGCTAACTTTCCCAGACCCACATACTGTACTTTAAAGCCATGAATGTTCTGGTTATCTGGTTCTCCCTGTTTAATAGGTTGGAGAAAAAACAGCCATTTATCAAACTTATGAAGCTCAAAGTATATAGTTAGGGAGAATTTCCAAAGAAGGTTTATATATCTTCAATATATAAAATAGTATCCTGAAGCCAGAATTCTTCCATTAAAAAAAAAAAAAAAAATCTCTCAACTCCTTCCTTTTTGATTGTATTGTTCTTTAGCGGAAGTTACCCAATAAAAGGCCTGAAGAGTAAACACATGGCAAGTAATTGTGATCACTCTTCCTTGCCCTGGCCAAAAGCTTATTAGATCATATTGATTTACCAGCTCTTTCCTTGCAGGAATAGCCTAATTAAATGCTTAGTACTGCCTTTGAAGATGAGTTCAGCTCAATAGTTATCTTGGGTTCTAATTTTCGAAGCCCTCCCTTCTATGATTATATTTTGGGTAATGAGAATTAAATGTTAATGTCTTAAATTGACACCCTCCCTATTCTTTAACATATTATTTCCTGGAGCAAAAATGTTGGAAGTCCAAGTTTAAATTGGGTCCAATCGCAGAATATTTTTACCTTGAGTACAAAAATTATTCTCTTGCTTCCTGGGGGGTGTATATGACAATTCTAATGTTCTAACTTTCTTCAAAGTTATTTGTGGAAAATTTCAAAGTCATCCTCTTTTAAGCTTTGGAGTGGGTATTCCCTGCATTCAGGATATTATTTCCCGTTTTGAGTAATGCAGTCTTTTTTTGAGAAAGAGAGGGAGAGGAAGAGCTGGAATTGGGGGAGGGGCAGAGGGAGAGAAAGAGAGAGAGAGAATTCCAGGGAGGTTCCACACCCACTGTGGAGCCCGAGGGAGGGCTCAATCTCACAACCCTGAGATCATGGATCACAATGGGCTCAATCTCACAACCCTGAGATCATGGATCACAAAAAAGAAGTTTTACTCCCTCTCTTTGGTTCCTGTGAAATTAAGGGTATCATCAACACTCCAGGGCATTTGAAAACAAACTTCCTTTTTGGAGGCTTTGATGGCTAGCAAATAGGCTGCGGATTTACTATGCTTCAGAGAGCTGAAGGAGCCTCACACCAGGCCGGTCTGTGCTAGACATTCACACGTGGTGTAATGCGGCCTCCATTTTCAGTTCAAAGCAAGCATTGTCTCCTGGGTTTTCACTTAGCTTCTATTGCTGCTTCTCATTTATTTTGAGATAACAGTTCACTTCAAACTAGATAATCTTCTGATCAGGAAAAAAACCCCAAAAAACAAAAAAAAACCTTGTCCTTTTCCTTCATAAAATAACCTTTTCTTTGAAGACACAGTTCAGTAAATCCAATAAATTTTGAGGCAGCATGACTTTTCATTGGCTGATTACTAAGATAAGATATGAAAACAAACTCTTTTAAAGATGCTTTTGGTACAAGACTTTCTTTTGCTGAGTTTAGAAAACCCATTCTATACATAAAATGATTTGATAATATTAGCCCCTAAGTATTAGAGTGGTATCTGTGCAGTTTCAGCTTCTGAGCTTTGCAGGTGGAACAGCAGAAGAGAAAGCAAGACAAGCTAACGTAGCTGGTTTGTTATTGACAGGCTAAAGGGAGTTCAAACATGAATTCGAACTACTGTTGATTAAACAGGGGATCCAGAGAAATTCATCTCAGAAATTGAAAAAAAAAAATAGAAAGATGGACTTGAAAAGTACAACGGGAAGCCCTGTTTCAGAAGATGATTCAGCCATCCTGTGGCAAGTGAGTTCCACTGGTGGTGGCTTGGGGACCTCATGAGCTGGTACTGTCAGTGAACCTGCAATTTCTTTCCAAGGTTAGCGAATAAAGTCAATTAAAAACAATCCCAGGTCTCACTGGGATAAACAAAATCCACACCAAAAACAACTGTGGGCTTTCTCCATGGGAAGCCTGAAAATGAAGTTCGCTAAAAAAGTTGTTTTGAAATTCACAACTTTGGGATTCTGCCCAAAGTCTCCTGCAAATGTGAATATATTGGTAATATGTATGCAAAATTCTGGGCAACATATTTTGAGATTCATTGCAAGTCCCCAAACATGCCTGATAAATGATCTAACTACACACAACTAGAATTTTAATTAAAATTTAAGTTTAAATTTATACAAATGCTTTGTGGACTCCTGGCTGATAAAAATAAAAATATCAGTGAATATTCAGTTTGAGTTTCAGTTTAGGGAATTCAGTTCATTCATCATGGTAGGATTCCTGTAAGAATCCTGTGAAATAGATAAGGCAGGTTATATAATAGCCACCATGAAGGGAGGGTAAGTAACAGCTAAGATTTATTGAGGGTCAGCTATAAGCCATATACTGTTTGACCGTTTTGCATGCATTAACTCATTTATTCCTCTCCACAGCCCTAAGAAATACATGTTATTATTGTGCCATTCTGCAGATGAAGAAATGAATACACATAGAGGCTGAGAAATTTACCCAAGGTTGCATGGCCAGAAGTGGTACAGCGGGAATTCAAGCTAAGGAACAATTACTACCCCATTTTGCAGATGAGAACCTGGAGGCTTCGCAAGGCTAAGAAACTTCCCCAAGGTCAAAAGCTTAGTAAACAATGGTGCAGAAGCTCAAAGGAGACGTGATCTTCAAATCTTAGCCTTTCACCATTTTATTACAATGTTTCTTTTAACCCAGGTTTTTCACCTTTTTATTTGGTTAGGATATTTAAGCTGCTGGGTTGCTTAATTCTGGCCACTGTACACAAAAGGTGTGTTGGCTTCTTTCTCCTACCACATGAATTTTAGTGTCTATTTCTAGTTTGCAGTTTTAATAATATGCATGTAGATGGCTTTTACTTGGGAGTGAAGAAAGGTTGAGGTGATAAAGGCACAGTTGGAGGAGAGCAGGGCAAGGTATATAGAAATGAAAAACGATCACTGGGAAACCATTTTCAAAATACATTCGCTGAACAAATGCACCATACCAGGGTGGGATGGGATGAGGGGCTTTCAGAAGAAAGAAGCCCAGGCCTGTGCAATTTCAGGAATCTTCCACAGTGCACCTGATGCTGTCTCTAGTCTGGTTGAAAGCTGCCAAGGAGAGGTTCCCTGTCTGTACCCTGGAAACTAGCAGTTTTCAGTCCTTGGAAAAATGTTCGTGTTGTAGATAGGACCTGACAGTTACAAAGAACAATGTTAGAACTGTTTTTCTCTACTTAGATAATGTACTTTATCTTTAATTTGTGGGCAGCTATCATTTTCATGCTATCTATAGCCATTTAAAATCTGTAGGATTTTTTCCCCTTGTGACCGAGGTAAAAATAGGTCCTTCCCCTTTACGATTCTCTGTATTAAATGTCTCCAGTGTGCATTCGTTATTCCAGTGTGTTAAATTCTTTTGCAATGTGGATTTTGTAATCTAGTATATTAGTTGTCTATTCCTCCCAGATTTGTGTCATATGTCAATCTGAAAAGTAGCTCTTTATAAAGCTGGTGATGAAAGAAAGGAAGAGAGGAAGAGAAGAAGAGACAGAGATATGGGGGTAGGGAGGGAGGGAGGAAAGGAAAGGAAAGGAAACCTGGGAGGGCCAAATGTGAAAATTTATGTATGAGGCCTCTCTCTGGGAGAATACTAACTAATCACATCTATCCATATTCTTTGGATGTAGCTGATGCGTCATTATTAAGATTTCTGACAATCCAATACTTAACAATGTTTAAGGATGCATGTTTTGAGTCAGACTAGCATAGGTCACATACTGGCCCTGCTGTTTTGGCTGTGGACAAATAATAAAACATTTTTAAAACTTGGTTTCTGTCACTGAAAAATGGGGATAATAATACTAATCTTGTAAAGCTCGAGATTTTATATATACGCATGTGTGTGAATATGTATATATAACATATACATATAATCTCCCCCAGAAGAGTACCTACCAAACTGTAATTATTCAACAAATGATAGCTCTTATTGTTAATATTGTTATCCATGAGGCTATTGTGAAAGAATCTGATTAATCGAGGTCTTTCTATATCAGACTAATACCTGATCAAAACAAGTAAAGAGGGGTGCCTGGGTGGCTCAGTGGGTTAAAGCCTCTGCCTTCGGCTCAGGTCATGATCCCAGGATCCTGGGATCGAGCCCCGCATCGGGCTCTCTGCTCATCGGGGAGCCTGCCTCCCTGCCTACTTGTGATCTCTATCTGTCAAATAAATAAATAAAATCTTAAAAAAAAAACAACAAGTAAAGAAGTGTATTTGGCTCAGTTTACTTTGTGGATCACTGATGATTATTTACATTTATGTGTTTTATCCTTGGAAGAATCTAGCAAACAGTTGTAATCTACTCGCTTGTCAGTTCGTAAAACCTTTGATGTTTTCATGTTTCTGAAACATGTTTCATGTTTTCATGTTTCATGCTTTTCAAAGTCTACAGTTTGGTGCACCTCAAGTTCGCAGAGGACCCAGAACTAAATAAACAGTTGAGGAGGTAAGCTTTTACTCATGACTTTATCTGTGGAAAGTCAACCTGGCTTGAGTTTTCTTTAGCGGCCACTTTCTAAAATTTCTCAAAAACGCTGTTTCTCCATCAAGTTAAGTGAAATAAACCAGAAAGATGTCAATGCTGATAAAAAAGTCAAAGGAAAGAAACAGAATGATTTTGTGGAGGGCAAGAAGGTGAATTATGAGATAGAATTGATTTTTTTTAAAGATTTTATTCATTTATTTGAGAGACAGAATGAGAGAGAGAGCATGAGAGGAGAGAGGTCAGAGGGAGAAGCAGACTCCCTGCTGAGCAGGGAGCCCACCGTGGGACTGGATTCCAGGACTCCAGGATCATGACCTGAGCCAAAGGCAATCGCTTAACCAACTGAGCCACCTAGGCACCCCGATATTTTTTATTCAATAGCTAATTTTGCACCATGTCATGTTTTGTTGTGGATGAGAGGTTAAAGAGATACTGAAGATTTCTTTCAGACTAAATCAGATCTTATTGCTTTTGACTAACATGTAGACATACTGGAGAATGTTCTTGTGATGCCCAGGGGAAGTCTTAATGGGCTTCTGAGTGTGCCAAGAGATAAATTTTCAGATATAAGTTTGTAAGCAGGACTCACCCAACATTTTTGTTTCTCTCTTTGTAGTTTAGTTTCTAAAATAACGTTAGCTCTAAGATACTTCATAACCTCAAGAAAGTGTATCTTAGTTTATTACGTGCATTTTATGTAACATTTTCCTGTCACTTTAGACTTCAGGAACACGGTTTGGTAATTTTAAAAACTCAGTGCGGTGACATAGAAAACCACTGTCATTATTAACTTTCAAATCAATGAAGAGAGTAGAAGAATGTTTAACAAAAGAGCTAATGGCTGTTTTCTTTAACCTATGGTTGGAATAGTTAAATAACATGGCCTTTTTATGTGACATTGAAAGGGAAATGGAGTCTGACTTTTTATATCCGACTTTTGTAGAGAAGGTCTTTGGCAAATGTGCAATAGGTTTCTATTTTGTTCCTCTCTTCTTAAAAAGATGTTCTTCATATCAGAAATGATATGACTCTTACTATTGAACATTTAGTGAGCACTGGTAATAGGCTCAGCTCTGCACTGAATATCACAGAGTAGGAATAATCCCCTCCCAGTGGGCATAGTATAAAAATAGGGTAAACAAAACCCCAATATTAAGAGATAATCAGCCATGACATGAGGCAGAGGTCGAACACTCCACAAGCACCCCGCTCTTTCAGAAGGCATTTTAATACACAGAAAGGGATGTGAGAGTGCCCACACCTCGGTGCCATCATCTGGAATGCTGGTAACCAACCCCCCCCTTAAGCTCAGTTAAAAAGCACAGCTGAAATGAGCACAAAGAGAAACCCATGGCTTTGTGAGTGCTCCTGTGCCTTCAACGAAGCTTTATCTCAGCACTATGATGATTTAAAAGCAGTTGTGATTTTCCTAACATTGCTACAGTTTCGACCACCCAGCTATTTTGCTCCTTTGTGATTCTGAATGAATTATTGATAAGGAATACTTCAAAGGTGTGCAAAAAAAATTCTTTTACACTTAACATTTATAAAACAATGATGTTGATGGAGGGAAAAAGAAAACCCCTGTCAATATTTTTCTGAGACTAAACAATAACAAAGTGCCTTCAGGATTCATTTTAATGAGAAATACTAGGTGGCTCCGTGGAAGTCTCGAGACAGGCAGTGCACACTAGGAAATTAATTATCGCTTGGCAGCCAGGCAAATGTATGCGGCTTATGGTGGCATTGTTGAAAATAAATATTCTTTTAATCAGTGATGCTGGCTTATTTCCTCAAAGGTAACATCAAATTCTAAATGCAAAAGTCACATATATTTAGGAAAGGATTTCAAAACAAAGGGCTGGCTTGGCTTTTCTGACTACTATTTTCAGGTTAGTGTTTGCACAAGGCTTCCTTCACGTAAGGTACAACTGATCCCTCTGTCTTGTCCACGCTCAGAGAACAGGACTATCATTACCGACAGCATTTTATCTAAGCCTGACTCTGATCTGTGCTGGAGGAGACATTGACTTTCATGATGGTTTTATGGATCGATGATTCAGGTGGTTCTCCAGATAGCTCTGCTGGGTTCCTGGGCCATGTTTGCAAGTCAAAGCTGCGTCTCCTCCCCTAGGTGGAATTTCTCAGCTCAAGGATTCACTTCTTAGCTGCCTCCAGCTCCTGCAGTTGGCAGCTGATGGGCCAGCGCTAGTAATGCCGCTGGAGTCTTCAAAGCGGCAGGTGATAAGAGACGCTGGGATTTTAACAGCATAATGAATTAATTCACAAACTCACTGAGCACAAATGATAACTTTGGTACAATTTCCAGTTACAATTAGGAGGGGATTGCATTGTTTTACAGGATAAAGGTATTAGTCCTGATTCTTGTAATGTAATGTGTAGCACACTGGTATCTTTGAGGAAAAGCCAGGTTCTGGATGTGTGAATTTGCCCGTGACCAGCTCCTGAAATGGATGCAAATTGAAATGAGTGATTTCTGTGATAGGGAAGTGTGCTGTAGCGTAGCCTCGGTACCCAGATCCTTAAGGGAGGCTGGCAGGGCCTCAGAATTTCATTCTGCCTCAACTTTTATCCAAAAGCAGCATAACAAACTCTTCTCCAAATTTATGCCAAACTTTTATTCTATTTTGAGTCCATTCAGGCTGAGCATGCAACCTTCATTTTGCACTTGAACCTCGTAACCATTTCAGTGACTGCCTTCAAAATCAACAGATTCAAGACAACTGCTAATTCCTAAGTTCATTATGGAGAAGGAATCATTCATATCTTTCCTATTATTTCTGGTATTTCCCTCCAAAACTGTTTCTTGTAGAAGAAATACAATTTTGAGTCTCAGAGACAATGCCCAAAGGAACAGGCTCCCCCTTTTTCAGGGTTTGATTGGCATCATCAACAGTATTTTCAAAAAGGAAACTGTGAGTTTATATGTTAATAAATGGGTATGTATGCTAATGTCTTAGAATTATTTTCTATCATTTTTTTCTCTTTCAGATTGTTGAGCTACTAAAGGTAATCAATAAAATCTATTGTGGTTACCTGTAGAATGCTTGGAGAAAATACTAGGTATACAGGGTAATTAAAAAGTATCACTTGGTGATAATAGAGGTGATAGATATAATGATAAAATACTCTTTCTTTCAGATGACTGACTTACACTGAAATGATATATTCATTCAATACAATGAATATTCAACGCGATGCAATAAATATTCATTGGACACCTGTGCTAGGCCCTAGGGATATTAAGATGAGAAAGATTCAGTATTGGACTTACCATGGTAGACTGTATTGTTGTTCTCAAATATTCACTCCCCTTCCTAGAATAAGAGGATTGCGTGTGTCCCTTGCAGTGTGTCCTGAGGGAGTAGCGTATACTCCCCTAACCCTCGGGTGTGTGACTGACTTTAGCCAATGGCACATGAATGGGCAGGATGCATGCTATATCTCAGCAGAGCACTGAAGAAGCACCCGGTTTCCATAAGCACTCTTGCTCTTTTACCTCTGCTGTGAGGATGGCATGTTTCAACGAAAAGCTCCTTCTGACTCATAACATAACCCCAACCCTGAACTGAGTCCTGGAATGAGACAACTGAACAAAGCCCCAGCAGATGACCAGCAGCAGCCAGCGTGTCCCAACTCTTTTGTTTTTGTAAGTCGCAGAGATTTTGGAAGTTGTTTATTCACCATGGTGAAGCCAGCTAAAACACTTTGTGAGGAGTTCCACTACAGTACGTTAGTCTAAGGCATTAAACGTTCTGACAGTCTGCTTAGAAATTTCTGACCCAAAAAAGACACTAGCTCTAATCCAAGAATCCTACAAATGAAAGATATGTAATAGTCTCGGGACAGACTGTGAGCAGATTACAACAGGGCTATTCTGGCCAAATTTGGATACTGGTAAATTTTCAGGAATTGATCGTGTGATATCTTCACTGATGTAGATCACTAAAAGAAAGAACTCTGCCATAATTCAGTGGTCTTAGATGTACTGACCTGGTCCAAGTCAACTGATAGCTCAAGGTCAAAGCATCCATATTTTGTTTATCCAGTGGAGTGAGAATGAAGGCTTTCTTCAAGTCAGTTCACATGACAGAGCTGTCCATGCTAATATGCTATTGTCTACTACTATATATTAGATTTCAACAAACATTTGTCATTGTCTTAGGTTCCTGGTTAATGTGGGTAGAGAGGATTCTCTATAAAGTATGAGAATGTGTGTGTGTTAAAATGTGTGTGTGTGTGTGTATGAGAGAGAGGGAGGGACAGAGGGAAGGAGGGAAGTGAAAGGTTTAATGCAATTCACACTGTATTGTATTTTTTTTAAGATCTCTGCTATGCACTTACACATACCGAATACCAAATGAAAAACTCTATCATATTAAGGAGAAAAATGCTAAAAAACCAAGGTCGGGGAGCCTGGTTGGCTCAGTTGGCTAAGGGTCCAACTTCGGATTTTGGCTTAAATCATGATCTCAAGGTTGTGAGCCCATGTCAGGCTCTGTGCTGGGCGTGGAGCCTGCTTAAGTTTCTCTCTCTCTCCTTCTGACCCTCCTTCACCAAAAAGTAAAATTAAATAAAAATTGAAAAAAATTAAAAACCAAGATCATTTAACATATTTATTTTTGTTAATTCATTCCAGGATATATTTGCCTGTACATCCCTTGCCAGTTGCCTTTCCTTAGACTTTGGGACTAAGATACACGATGTGGTAGGCATTACTAATGCTCCCCAATGTTTGGTTCCCCTCTCCTCCCTCAGTTCATGGCACATTCCATTCCCTTTACTCCCCTGGCAGGGGGTAGGTCATGTGACTAGTCCTAGCCACTGGATCTGAGTGGAGGTCCTGTATGTCACTCCTAGGCTGAAACCTGCTCCCCAGCTTTCTCTTCTCTTGTCACAGATACTCTAGAAGACACCTGCTCAGAGGATAGTGCCATCTCATGGCATCTGAGTGGATCCTCAACTCGCTGCTTGGATGTGCAAGGGAATGTTTGTGATCAAGAAATAAGTTTATGTGTATTATTTGTTACTAATAAATAGTCTAGGCCAACTACAGTTTGTGAACACTTTTGCCTAGGAACTAGCGTTTCTTTAATTTTCCAAAGTCGGTCCTTCTTTCTTTCCTTTCTACCTTGCTTCCTTCTTCCCTTTTTCCTTCCTTCTTCCCTTTTTCCTTCTTCTTTTCATTCCAAAAGTATTTATGGCACATGAACCATATGCCAGGATTTTTACCAGAATTACAGCGAAAAACAGTAGAGACATAGATCCTGCCTCATGGATTTATAGGGTGGTAACTCTCTTTTTTTTTAAATTCCTTTATCCTATACCAGGCACTCTACCAAACTATCTCATTTAATCCTCATAACGGCACTAAAAGCTAGGTCCTATTGTTATCCCTAACTTATTGATAAAGAAAATGACCGTGAGCAAAGTAAGTGACAAGGCCCAAATCATATGTAGGAAAGGGCAGGGCTGGGCTTCAACCTTGAGCTGTTTGTTGCTGAAGTTCTGGTGTTTAAACACTAGACAACTGCAGGAGGTATCTTTGCTTCTCTGGACAGTCTGAAGCATACTTACTATTATTATTAATGCATAAGTCTGTCAAAAGTAGACATATCTCCCCTCTCTAGGCAAGAGTCTGGGCTTTGATGTTTTGATCATAATGAAAAAGGTTTCCAGAGATTGAGATGAGTCCGTTTTTTCCCCCTGACTTGCTGTCTGAAACAATGCCAGGCCAGATTCCGATATTGCCCTCAGTGCTTTCATCCCTCGGTGGGAGGTGGCATCTGTACGGAGGGCCTTGAGACCTACACTCGTGGCATGTCTGCGCATGTGCGGGGACACCAGGGGGCTCCTCGGCCACTCCGCTGTATCTGCGCAAGTGCGGGGACACGGGGGAGTAGAGGGGGCGCTCCAACAGTCACCCTTGAGGGTAACCTTGCAGTACTTCCAACAGAGGAAGGAGTGGTAAAAATACCCTTTCTTTAGGAAGATCTGTGGATCTATCGGGACATCCAGTCACAACTTTAAAAAAGTATTCTTTGGAATAAAAATGAGAGCTTTTCCTCCATCTATTTATTGTTTCGTTTCCCCAAAGGAGCTAGCAGGGTTTTTGAAACAAATCAGGTTTAAGGAAGGATATTCGATGTCATGGCCTCTGCCTCACTGCTGACAGCTGATCTTTTTGGAAGAAACGTTTGCCTTCTTGCTTACGAACACTTCATAATAATAACAGGGTGTTAATCTCATTCGCTTACCCTGAGCTGCAGCATCGAGAAGCGGCTTCCTGGAGCCCACGGTGCCCGAGCCGCTGAGAAGAGCCCTGTTTCTCCAAGTGTGGACCACTGGTCACGTGCCTTAGAAATGCCTGGGGTTGTTATTAAAGTGGCTGGTTCCAAGTCCCTTGCCAGACCCACCGAATCAGAAGCTCTGGGGCTGGGACGTAGCCCCGAGCACTTGAACAAGCTCTGGGGAACCTCTCATTCACACACCCAACTTTGAGAACCGTGGCTGGGGACAAAGGCCCTCTCGGCTGGTCCCCGGTGCAGGCCCCGCGGACAGCTACCCTTTTATTCCTGTCTTACCCCCCCCCCCCCACCCAACTTTTACAGCCTTACAGAGCTCTGAATAATAACTTTTGTTTTAAAAATAACCCCCTCGGGATGGAATAAATACTTCTTTTTAAGGCGGATAGCAGAAACACAACCTTTGAGAAACCACAGCTTCCTCGGTTGCTCTCCATTGTGCATTTTCAAATAACATTTCTCTCCTTGAAAGGAATATCACTTCCAGCCTAAAAAGGCTCTTTTAAAACAATTTTTAAAATTAGATTTGCTGCCTTGTGCCCCCACAAGTACCCCATGCAGGCACCTGTAAAGACGCCTAATGGAAAGCCCGATGGAAAGCCCATTGAACCCATAGGAGAAAGTGAAATTTAGGCCCGTTTACCCATCCTCCGTCGCTGTTTTATTACCACAATTCCTTTTGGGGGGAGGTTTCTTCTCCTTAGTATACATCTTTTATTTCATTTAATCACCTCTTCGCACCCTCTTTCTACATCTGTTTTGTTTGTTTGTTTTTACAGAGAGAGAGAGAGCACAAGCAGGCAGAGGCATGCAGAGAGAGGGGGAAGCAGGCTCCCTGCTGAGCAGAGATTTCCCAGGCGGGGCTTGATCCCAGGACCCTGAGATCAGGACCTGAACTGAAGGCAGAGGCTTAACCCACTGAGCCAGACGCTCCTCTACATCTGTTTTAAGCATATATTTATGTTTTGAGGCCGAAAATCTCCTCAGACCATTTACAAACAAAGCTGGACTCAGAAGGATTAGCCAAAGGGGGCGGGGGGGGGGGGGGAGCAAGGATCTCTCTGGTGCATCTGAGGACGACTGGGTTTGTTGGAAGAAATGTAGTAATCAGAACTCACATTCTTGTGGGAGGCTCAGCAAGAACATGCCATTTCAATGTGCTGCAGACAATTTACCCAAAGTTACAGGGGGGGAAAAAACAACCACCAAAAAGCAATTCCTTCTAGCTGTAGCAAGTTATGTAAGCTATGAATTATTTTATTGAACAGGGTTAAGTGCTTTCCTGTTGGAAATGAAGAACTTATTAATTATTTTAAGTTTGAAGTAATTAAGCCAGGCGCTGTCAGGCTGACACGGTTTTCTCAGCAGGCGGCTGGATTTTTCCAGCAGAATGAAGGATATTTTCAGTCCCATATGCTAGAGCTACAGGTGAGCCAGTTGGTAAATATGTGACACCTTTTAATTATACCTCATTGCAAGCTGTAGCTTATCTTGTGAATTACTTGATCATTTGTTGCCCTCTCATGAAAGAGAAGATATTGGTGGATTTCCCTAGGAAAGAGTGGAGGTAAGCATAGAAGAGTGTCTGAGTGCATGGAAATGAGGAAGATAGCACTATGCTAGGTGTTTTAACATTATTTCAGGGCCTTCAGATGACCTTCTAGTACAAGTTCTGGGAAGGTTCTTGTCTCAGCAGACTGGGCAGTTTCAAGAATGCAGATAGCACTGAGCACAAAGGTTTTATAGCAGGCCCCTTAGGGCCTGGGTGGCAGGAAAGATAGAGCCTTTCTTTTCTATTCATCTTCTTTCTGGGCTTTTCCTATAAGCTTTACCAGCCACCAGCTGCCCAACTAGATTCCAGGTGCATGATGGAGAACTTCTGCGCTCACATCTGCTCAAAAGAGAAATGAGAAAGAAAAAGATGCAAGGAAGGGGCTGAGATGGGAGTGTTTTAGCTGAAGAGACAGACTTTCACATTCCTGGGAGAGTTTTCCAAGTCATCTATTTTTACAAGGCTAAAATTCCAAGGTCTCCTTTTGTAGCCATGTTTCCAACCCTTCCTTGCATCAGTTTGGTAAGGGTTTAGAACAAATTTGTCTTTGGCAGTCCTACCCCATGCCGCCTACCACTGCGCCTCCATATCCAAAACCAAGTTCAAACAAGTTCCTGCCCTTCCATCAGTCCTCCACGTAACAGAGCATGTTTACAGCCTAGGGTAAGTGGTATGTTACCCATTTATCTCCTGTCATCCAATGTTTGGGAAATTTTCTTTTCTGGGCTCAAAATTTATTTGTTCTTTACTCTGTGCCTTCTGCTGGATAACAACTGGCTAATTTAATAATGACATTTGTGCTAATGTGTTGATCCAGTCCTCATTTATTTAACCATTATTAATTGACTGCCTATTTTATCCCACCGTGGAAACATTACAACAAAACAAATATGGTCCCTCTTGCCTAGAACTTATCTTCTGCTGTGAAAGGAATCTTTCTTGGCCTCCATATGGAGTAAGCCTGAATCTCCATCCTCAAATTTAGGTAGGTAAGAAATATATTAACTTCTGGAAAAATCCATTTAATTTCAAATTCAAATCTCTGTATTGCTGGCTTAGTGGAAAATTCAATCTAAGTGATTTTCTTTTCATAGTCTCTACAGTTTATACACAGAGAGATTGGGTCCCTGCGTTCCCTGCAATACAGAGCTGTCTCAACAAAATTGATCCTCCGTTGTCACCAGGGCAGTGGGGTTTGGGGCTTTATGTGGAAGGGAAAAATTCAAGTTGCTGCCACTCCTGCAGGTGGGAACAGAGGGCAAGGGTGGGGATAGGGAAGAGGGCATGAAGGCAACATCAGCAGTGACAGGCTCAAGGGCACAGTGAGGGGCTATAAAGGGGTGACTATGGCTAGAGGCTTAGGGTCAGGGACACCAGAACTGGGCCTCTGGGTCAGAGTTTGTGAGGAGTGGTGTACAATAGTCCTGGAGTCTTACAGTTTTAAGTAGGGCAAGGCCAGTGTGTGGGGTGTAGGGACTTCCTTAGACTACTTCCCCAAGAATCTACAGGGCAGGAATGGGGTGAGGGAGGAGGGCATCCAAGACAGAGGAGGAAGCAGGAAGCCTTGGAATTCTGTTGTCTTGTGGACTGGGGTGCTCCGAAGCTCAGAGGCTAGTAGGGCAGGCTGAGAAAGGAAAAGGGCCAGCTGGCTGTGGGGCTGAGGGTGGGGGGATTATGACTGCTGGAGGACTAGTACTTTACCCAAGTGCCCCAAAGCCCTAGATTCAGAAAGATGCATGTGTGTGCACATATGTATACAGTCTCTTGGGAACCCCCCCCTACCTTTTTTCTTAATGTGGATATGTAGCACAGCCTTACCCATTTCCCAGGGAAAGAGCTGCCGCTCTGACCTGGCCATCCAGGGCCCTCGTGCTCTACACATGTGTGGCCTAGAGGGTGCTGCCCAGCTTGCTGCATGCCTGTCCTGCCTGTTCTCCCAGGTGCCTTCAGGCTTATGCTTGGTCTATCTGAGCTGCCCACTCCCATATCCTGGAGAAAGCAAGGGCTTGGCGGTGAGGTAGAGGGGAATGGTAAAACCTCAGAGAAGGGGATGGCCATGGTGTTCAACAAGTTATGTGAGGAGAGGGCAGGGAAGCAGGGTAGGGTAGGGAGAATATCTATGCAGGCTCTGGGGAGCCCCCATCTCCTTGGGTGGCTGAGTCCTCAGTGCTGAGGACTCAGGTCCGGCCTCTACCCTCAGTGCTCACAGGAGGACCTCCTTCCTGTTTGTGGCATCCAGGAGACGAAGACTGGGCTGGACTGGAGCACAGAGGAGAGGAAGGGTCACGTGGTGTAGGGCAAGGAGTAGAGGCAGGAGCACAAGCTGATGATGCAGAGCAGGTTAGACTGCTTGTAAGGGCAGCAAGACAGCAAGAAGGAGATGAATAGCACTGAACTGAGCCACAGAAAGATGATAATTGAATGACAGTGCAAGAACTCGTAATCCAAGGCACAAATCTACCAGACAGCTCTAGAGAATACAATTCGTTCTGATCAGTGACTACTGCATTATTTTTGTTTCTGCATTATGTACACATTGTTCCATGCAGCAAGTTTTTGTATATAAGATAAAGAAAATAAATGCCATCATCACATTTATAATCAAAATTTGTGAACTTCATGGTTCTCGTGTCATAGTTCTATTTTAACTGAAGAAAACTATTCTTATATCTGGGAAAGCAACATTAACATAGCATTTTTCAAATAGCAAAACTTAGTTACCTTATTACTTTGGTTACTTTTAACTAGTGTTTAAATTTTTAAAAAATTTTATTTTTATTAAGCATACTTCCACAGGCTAATTTGTTCAGACTGTACACATATTAAAAAGATAAACTTGTTTTTTTTCTGCCTAAAACACAAATACAATAGGCAATATATATTTTAATGGAACCCTATTTATAATATTACCTTGCTGAATAAGTTTTATATTAGTGAATATTTGTGATCATTAATATATTATTTAGGTTGTGACACCTGGGTGGCTCAGTCGGTTAAGCGTCTGCCTTGGACTCAGGTCATGATCCCAGGGTCCTGGGATGACCCCCCCCACCCACCCCACAACTGGTCTCCCTTTTCAGCAAGGAGCCTGATTCTCCCTCTTCCTCTGGCTGCCACTCTCTCTGCTTGTGCTCTCTCTCTGTCAAATAAATAAATAAATTCTTTAAAAAATACATTTCTATAATTATTTAGGTCAAAATTTCAACTCAAAATCACCAAGCTTTTGGTCAAAAATTTAATACTCATAACCAAACCAGCAGTGTTATGCTTTTTTTCTGGTTAAGCTTCCTAAAAGAGTGTTAAAAGTTTTAATGGAAAATAAAATCTCATGCAGCTTTATCGAGGTTTAAAGCATGTTTGCAAATATTGCTGCCTATTGGAAAAGGAAAGTTGTGGGTAGAGACAGTTTGTTTTTCACTATAGCTAACTTCTATGAGACAGTTTCTTGCCCTGTACTCTGTCCTTTCCATTAGGCCATCCTATTTCATTATTTTTAAAAATTATTTTTTATAACTCGATTTTTAAAATTACTTATATCCTCATAAAACAAAGATGCAACAAATGTACAATATTAAAAGGAAGTCACACTAAGAAGACACTTAAATAATGACATTTCCAAAATACACATACATTTTGAAAAATAGTAAGATACCAAATACAGAAATTTATCCCTAAATAGCAAGTTTGTTTTTAGTGTAGTACTTCTGGAATCAGCTTGGCAATGAATAAAACATATTATTATATGTATAATAATAAACAAGTTGAACAGTGAGACAAGGAATCTGAGTAATAACTAAGGAAACATTAATAAACCAAAGTATTAGCTAATACTCTGGTATTAGCAGTGTGTGTGAATGTTTGTCTTCAATAAAAAGCAGAAATGAAACCAGACAAAAAAGATGTTCCTATATGTTGAATTTTACACAAACATTGATATTTTACCTTTTCCCTGGGGCAAAAAGAGATTCTTTCCAAAAACCACTTTCACAGACATACTGAATCCAAAACGAAGGATATTTGAGAATCTATCTGGTAAAGTTAGAAGATTAAACAATATTGTAGCAAAACGCATTAGATGCTACATTGTTATAATAAAAAGAACCCCTTTTCCCTGAAAAGAAGGAATTGAAATTTTTTTAAAATTACCTTAAAGCTGTAAAATGGATATATTTTGCCAGGTTTCTCAGGAAGTGTTCTTAGGAACAAGTGGGAAGGGGATTTTATAAGATTCTGAGTTCCAGGGGGATACCCTTTAGGCACCAGTCAGAAGTGGGTTTCATGAAGACAGCTATCCTCTGAGTCCCCCTGATGCCTTCGTTCATCAATGACATACTCATTGTGCATATACTGTGCGCCAGCTGATGAGGCGCCTGGGATTTGCTAAGCCAAATGGTAGGGAGTGGTGAATGACTCAGGTGGATACAATGTAAGACCTTTGTTTACTGTGTTGTGCTGAGATGCAGGAGAAACAGAATTAGGAAGATATGATGAAACCTGTCAAGGGCATTCTAAAACGCCTGAAATGTTCCGACCCCCCCCCCCCCATCCCTCACCCTGCAATGGACAAAATGCGGGTGAGTGCGAGAGAAGGCAAACCGGTCAAGGTGTGTTGAGAATGACAGCTCTACTGGAATGAAGTGAGGCAAGAAGTCCACGAGAGAGTAAGATCAACCCAGAGGGAAGCTCAAGTCAGTTCTGAAAGCCTTGGGAGAGAAGTTCTTGGGTTTTTATGAAACCAGAGTCCACAAGTTGATGTCTGCTCTGCTTATGCCCAGAACTAGCCTGTGTTTGTGGAATTTGCACACTTGAGAAAGTGTTCTGAATTCATAGCAGGAATTTAGCTTTCTCTAAAGGAGAAGTCAGCATCTTGAGTCCAAGATGCTGAAAAGTAGAACACCTATTAAACTCTGGAAATTTCTGTATGCCTTTCAAGAAACACTTATTCACTATGTCATCTATGTAAAACATTGTACTGAGTCTTCTTTTCTGTTTCATCTCTATTTTGAGTCCATATTTCCTTTTAACAAACTAAATTACCTGAAGTGTAGAAGGAAGAGAAAAAGCCCATTTGTCGTAAAAATCATTTTCTCTTCAATCTGAATTTTGTGGACTGTATAACACTGGTAGCTGGTAACCTATGTTTCCTTCAGCAAGTTAAGTCCTGATTTCTCTGAAAACTATTATGCCCATTTACAGGACCTTCAAAATAGAAACTTCCTCACCCTCAAAAATGCTGTCAAATCCAGGCACGTGTCTGCCATCCTATATGGGTAGCACTTAGCAACCTTTTCTCACTTTCCACTAACAATGTGGCATCCTAGGACAGTGTATATTTTCAGAAATGTTAGAAATAAATTGACATTTGGCCAGGCATTGTCCTTAGAGAACTGACCTAGGTGCCCATCAAATTCAGCACATCTTCCTTTCCTCAAAAAGTGGACAGGGTAGTCATGGATATCATGAAGCTAACTTTGGTTTACATTTTGAAAATCCTTTGAAGGCACTGTTGTCTGAAGAGTGACATCTCTTTCTGTATTTGTCTTGGAGATGCTGTCATCGAGTGCACTACCTGCCTTTCTATGGGTAGATGTGGTCGTGTCTTTCGTAACGACTACACATTCGTATGGCTGAACTGTGTCTTTCTGTCTCAGCTAGAGAACTCAAGGACAGCTTTGAATAGGACACATCATGTAATAGGCTAAAAATTGATAACAACAACAAAAAAAGACTTGTAATTTCAACTGGAATAAAATAGTCTTTTGTAACAGAATTAAATGTTTGGTTTAGCTGGGCCCCTAGTGGTTAGTAATGTTCATTTTCATGTTGAATTGGTAGACTTCACTCAAACAAGAGGCAGAACCAAAGGACCCTGGAGACTGAATTACCTCCTAGCTCTGGAAATGGAGTTCACCTCAAGCTAGAATTGAGATGAATTTGTGGTGAGTTGACAGAAAGCCTGGAAACATTTGCACACTCGATACCAGGAGTGCAGATGAGCAGAAGTGCCAAATTAAGACGATGAATTTCCTCCCATTCCTAGTAAATTCAGAAAAATATTCATTATCTAATTAGCAGTGAAAAGATTTGCCATTCTTTTTTGGCCTAAAATTAAAGAATAATTTGCTTTTCTTTTATAAGCAAGAACTGTGTTAAAACAAACAAACATATGAAAAACCTAGCATCCAACCTAGAAACACTCAAGGCAGGCTGAGGAGAAAGGGTGTCATTTGGCCCTGTGTGCGACAGCTCTGTACAGGCTCGAGGATACCTGTCATCTTTTACCTCCATGAAAATGATGCCATTTGCTTGCGATTATAGACTCCTATTGATTTCCAATTTTCACCAGACATGTGCAAGTCCCCTGGGCTCTGGATCTTGTAGATTCTTATCAGTCTGCAGTTAGGAAACAATGTAGTAATATAATTGGCACAGTGTAGCGCGAGAGACACTCCTATTCTACTTTCAATTGAGTCCTTTATTGCAGTATCTTGATTATACATATTGTCATATAGATTTAGAATCATATATATCCATATAAAATTCTACCGGTTCTGATTCTCTGGGAGAACTTGTACCCACACACCCACGTACATATTCCTAGCACAAAAGGGCTCAAAGAATCCTCGAAGAGCAGACTAAATTTTGATAGAGGTCTGTGCTTAGGGACGCCTGGGTGGCTCAGTTGGTTAAGCGGCTGCCTTCGGCTCAGGTCATGATCCCAGTGTCCTGGGATCAAGTCCCACATCGGGCTCCTTGCTCGGCAGGGAGCCTGCTTCTCCCTCTGCCTCTGCCTGCCTCTCTGTCTGCCTGTGCTCGCTCTCTCTCTCTCTGACAAATAAATAAATAAAATATTTAAAAAAAAAAAAAAGAAGTCTGTGCTTATCTGTGTTACCCACCCAGCCCCCCACTCCAAAACAAACAAACAAAAACACCTGAAAGCAAATCAACACAGTACTCTGAGTAGACTGCCTTGCGTCATCTTGCTCTGTCAGCTGGCTTTGACCTCGGTCTCCAGAGTGATAATGGGTCCATGATCACATCGCAGCTGCTGTCTCAAGAGCCACTTCTATGGGGAATCTGCATTCAGCAAGTGTTTATTTTATGTAGGAGAGTGCCACCCAAACATTTCTGAGCTCTTACCAAAAAGTCATCCAGAAAAGCACCCTTCACGAACTCTAGTGTGTAACATGCAATTACTTTCTTCTTATCGTGAAATATCAGAGCAATACTTCTATCTGATCGAGGGAAAGGACTCTCTATCAACTCTAATTTTTCCTGTAGAATGCAGGTTCGTGTTCTAAATCTTAACCTCCCAGTACAGATAGCAAGGTTTGATGTGTGCTAAACTGTAGAGCCATAATAAAAGTCAGTGATTTGTCAGAATTCGGAGGGAATGTAAATGGCTATGTTTTAATTTGTGTCTGAAAAGAGTCGGCACTAGTAATTGCTTTAGGGAGCTGACCAGGATGAAAGACAGTAAAAAAATTTAATTTCTTCTTTATGGGATTGTTACAAAGTCACTGCTTTTGAGTGGCGCCTTCCCACATACTAGCGCATTGTGCCGAAGCTCCATTAGAGAGAGTGCATGGTTTCATCCAACCACTGCATTGCACGCGCCACTATGTGAAGGGCATGACAAATCTGCATAGTTTCCAATCTCTCCTTCTATTTCCTTTCATATAACCTTAGAGGAAAAACATCTTTGATAACAACAAAATGTAGCAGTAATGTAATCTTCATGTAGTCTTGTGATTAAAGAAAAATAAAAATAAAAACCTTTGGGTTTTAGTTGGGAACACAAATGAAATGATTTACTTGCTTCTGTAATACCCTTTATTTTTACTTTCTGATCATTCTACTGAGACTGGATTTCACTAGAATCCCCAAGGTAATGATGGGGCCTGGTGACTAATCCACTGAGCCATACAAACCCCATCTGCTTACTCACTTTGACATTTTAATAATATCCCATTTGGACCTTTGTTCAATTTTGCTTTGTGTGCTACATCTTTGTTCTAACATTACAGCTGAAATAATTTATTATAATAAATATTATCAAATCTCACTAATTAAAACACACAGAGAGATTTTTGTGTATTTCAACTATGTGTACTTTCCATGGGAAATGGACCCACTAAAATTTGTCAATGGACCATCAAATTGCTCTCTTAATTATTGTTCATTGTGTATTTTACTTGGGATAGGGAAAAAATATGGTATTTTAAAAGAAGCAATGCCCTATTTTATTTCCACCTTACTTTGAAATACCAGTAGGAAGTGTTTTCCTTGGTAAATACTGTAATACATTATTCTAATGTTATAGTAGAGTAGGAGAACTTCAAACAACATTGCTGATGACAGAAGTAATATTGAATGCTGACTTATTTTGTTTTATAAATATGTGATTTCATCAAATGAAGATTGATTATAACCTAGTATTTACAACCATGAATCATACATATTGTGACAGACTTGTAACATGCTGTATGTGCTGCCCTTCAGGACTTGATTGCATTCAGCATATGTCACAGTCAAAAGTTATTAATTATTATTGATTAATTCATATACTCCCTTTTACTCATTGCAAGATATTGAGGAATATTATAGAAGGAAGAATGAAGACTTAAATATGCATAGAAGATCCCAAAAATATTTTGTCAAATCTTCGTAGGACACTAAATACACAAAAATCCTATAATGTAACCTAGATTTTATAGAAGGCACAGATGGTAAAGCAAGTGATAAATCATTTGCAGGATGCTAAGTTGCAAACAGAAAGTTAAGCACGATCCAGACTGTAAAGCAATGTAGGAGTCCAAGTGTGAAAAGATTTAAATAATAGAACAGTAACATGCAACACATTTTTCTCTCTTTCCCAAGTAGTCTCAGTATCATAAGAATTTATCTGTGAATACTGCTCTAATAAAATAATAATCATAGCTTCAATTTATAGAGTGCTCTTCAGAATGTAATACCCTTTTGTGCACATTATCTCATTTAATCCTCTTGACAATGCTAGGAGGTCAATACCCCTATTTAACAGACGTGAAAAAAAGAGATTCAGAGAGGTTAAGTGGGTTGTGCAATGTCACACATCTAAGAAGTAGTTGAGCAAAGTCTCAAATCAAGCTTTGACCCCAAGCCTAGTGCTCTGAGTTTCATCACCATGGAAGGCTGGGAAACACAGTGCCCTGTACCCCCATCTTGGAGCTGATTCATTCATTTCAGCCATCTTTACAATGTATATTAATGGCTATGGCATTAATGACCATCCAGTGATCTATATCAGTCACTTAGAGAGTAAATAAATGGATTTACTGTGCCAAGTTCATTAGTTCTGCCACATATTAATAATCTATACAGAAAAAAATGAGGTAGAGACTTGTGATATTAATCAGACATCATGATCACTAAAGAGATGGCTCACCTGCCTAATGGAGAGGTAATGCAGTATAGAGGAAGGGATGCAGGCTTTGGAGTTGCACAACTCTAGGCTCAGATCATGAATCTTCCATATACTAGCTGAATTTGAGCAAATTAATTAATCTTTATGAGCTTTAGCCTCCTTATCTGTAAAACGGTTTTCTTAGAGAAAGGATTAAATATATGTAGGGTTACTGTCACATAAGCATGAGCACTCAGTAAGAGTTATCATCAGTGTGAATATAATTCAGACAGCATAGCTAAACATCACATTTACTTCAACTAGAAACTTCCAAGGGACATAATTTTAAGAATTAAATCATAAATAAAGAATAAAACCATTGGTATCAATTTACTAAATATTTAAAGTATTTGAAGGAATGGATATTAATCATGCTGTTTTCTAGGTACTCTGGGTAAATATTCATGATTCATGTTTAAAACTGTACTTTAGGGGCACCTCAGTGGCTCAGTGGGTTAAACCTCTGCCTTCGGCTCAGGTCATGATCCCAGGGTCCTGGGATTGAGCACTGAATCGGGTTCTCTGCTCGGTGGGGAGCCTGCTTCCCCCTCTCTCTCTGCCTGCCTCTCTGCCTACTTGTGATCTCTGTCTGTCAAATATATAAATAAAATCTTAAAAAAAACCCAACCCTATACTTTAAGGAGAAAGGAAATTACTGAGAACTTAAAGGTCAGGAATAAAATATGGTCAATGACATTGAATTGTAATAGTATATAGCATTTGAAAACAGAAGGTGTGATGGCATATATCTCTATAAAAGTGAGACAGCCACTTTATGTTTGACATCACCAGCATATCAATGATAATTAAAATTTTTAAAATCACCAAACATCAGTAGGTACCCAAATATCTAAAACATAACACTGAGAAACCCTAACAAGATCATAGAACAAGAGAACTCAAATAAGCAAAAACCAGGAAAACAGCTATGAAAACCACATTAGAATCAACATGCTTTATATGAACATATTTAATCTGAAATTTAAGAGTAGCCAAATAATAGCAAAGCATGCTATGATGATGAAATCTTCAGGTCTCTCATGAGAAGAATCCAGATGGCAACTGATGATAAATCATTTAATTTTCGTGACTATTTTTTCACAAAATAATAACTTTTAAATGGTAACTACTGAAGGACTAACACTGTTTCTGGGTTGAATTGGGTCCACCAATCTGTAAGTCTACAAGTAGAAGGAAATCAGTTTCACAGTTTGAATCTCATAGGTAATGACTGATTAGTCCAATAGAGAATCTTTCTCAGATTCTTACATTAACTTTTTCTCTCTTCATATAATAGAGGTGACTAATGGATAACTAAAGGTGCATGGAAAAATCCAAGAAATCAGAGGATATGAGATATTATTTGCTATAAGATAAGAAAGGAAAGAGAAAGAATTCTATGGAGGAAAAGGGACAAGGTCAAGGAGACAAGAAGTCTCCCTGACTGACAATAAAAGCAATGATAGCATCCTCCGAGACCATGGGAAAAGAATAAATGAAAAAGATAAAAAAGACAAGGAGCCAGAAATGTAACACTGGAATCACAACATGAGACATTATCTTGAGTTCCATCAGTTTATATTTTCAAATGTAGAAAATTCTACATTTTCTACCAGTTTATCTCTACCAGTGGACTGGTAGAGATAAACGAAATACTCCCAAATTCCAAAGATGTTTAAAGCTTAAAAAAATTTTGAAAAAATGTGAATCCAGCTAACATTTTCAATAAATGAATCAATAGAATGTTTCTCCTTTGCAAAGATACTTACAAACTAAAAAAAGATTTGAAGAGTATTTAAGTCAATAAGAATCTAGACTCTGTCAACAAGCCCCAGATCCCAAAAGAAAATTTTCAGTCTGGCATGTAAGAAGATTGTAAGTCTCCATTTCATCCTAACAAGGAAAAGCTGAACAACCAAAAAATCAACCACTTGGGGTGCCTGGGTGGCTCAGTGGGTTAAAGCCTCTGCCTTCAGCTCAGGTCATGATCCCAGGGTCCTGGGATCGAGCCCCACATCGGGCTCTCTGCTCAGCGGGGAGCCTGCTTCCTCTTCTCTCTCTGCCTGCCTCTCGGCCTACTTGTGATCTCTGTCTGTCAAATAAATAAATAACATCTTTAAAAAATAAACAACTCTTAGATCCATAAGAGAAATCAGGTCACAGAGTAGACTACTGTCCCCCAAATTGGAGGGACCTACAGGTAAATACAGAGAATCAACATTAACAATGGAGAAATGCTTGAGAAGCCACCTCTGTGGGAACCAGTACCAGGGTAGGGAAACCTCAAATGTAATTGACAAATTGCTGGAGGCTCAGTGTATACAACTCAAAGTTAAAAACTCCAGGAGGACCCACGCATAAAGAGGTCCCCATACTTAACATAAGTTTTACCCTCAGTTTACCCTGGTTCTTAGAGTGCATACTGGAGAAAAATCCCCCTGTGCTTCTGGCAGAAGGAGGGAAAATCTGAGATATGTCAGAAACTCTGTTCTTCTTAACACAGATGAAATTTCAAGAAATTATTTAATCAGAACCTAACCTTCTGGGGATTTATTAGAGCCTAACTGACCCAGGAGAAGGGATATACCTAATTCCAGCACAGCCTAGCCATCCTCTCCCACCTAAGAGGTGGAGAGAGGAAGGGAATTAAAAATATGTATTGAGTTCACAATGCAAAGATACAGGCATGCTGGGGGGCCTGTGTGGCTCAGTTGGTTGAGTGTCTGCCTTTGGCTCAGGTTATGATTCCAGAGTTCTGAGATCAAGCCCCACGTTGGGCTCCCTGCTCAGTGGGAAATCGTCTTCTCCCTCTCCTTCTGCCCCTACACCTGCTCCTTCTCTCCCTCTCTCACTTTCTTTTTCTCAAATAAATAAATAAAATCTTGAAAAAAAAATACAGGCATGCTAAAAACCTGAGACCTTACCATAAGACTGTAGAGTGCTTCATCTTTCCCTACAACTTACTACCACATTACTAAAGGCCTATTTACAGCAGTTCCTTTTACCCAGTACAGCATGTCCCTGTATCAAGAAAAAAATTACAGGACATATTAACAGGCAAAACAAAACAAAACAAAACAAAAAACACTAGTTTGAAAAGATAGAGTAAGCATCCAAACCAGACTTATGTACAGCAGAGATGTTGGAATGATCAAACCAGAAATTTAAAACAACTATGATTAAGATGCTAAGGGCTGTAATAGATAAAGCAAACCAAAGGCAAGAGCAGATGGGCAGTGTAAGCAGAAAGGTGGAAATTCTAAGAAAAAATAAAATAAAATAAATGATTAAAAGATAATCTAACAGAAATTAAAAATGCCTTCAATGGGTTTGTTTGTTGACTGGACACAATAAGGAAAGAGTTTTTAAGAATTTTAAGAATTTTTAAGTTTCGGGAGCCTGGGTGGCTCAGTGCATTAAAGCCTCTGCCTTCGGCTCAGGTCATGATCCCAGGATCCTGGGATCGAGCCCCGAATTGGGCTCTCTGCTCAGCAGGGAACCTGCTTCCCCCTCACTCTCTGCCTGCCTCTATGCCTACTTGTGATCTCTCTGTCAAATGAATAAATAAAAATTTTTTTTAAAATTAAAAAAAAAAGAATTTTTAAGTTTCAACAGAAACTTCCAAAACTGAAAAGGAAAGAGAAAAAAAAAGGCTAAAAAAATTTCAGAACAGAATATCCAAGAAGAGTGGGACAGTTGTAAAAAAATATAACATAGGCAAAATGGTAATACCAGAAGGAGAAACAAACAAATGAACGAACCAAAAACAAGAAATAGTTGAAAGAATAATGAGTGAAAATTACATCTGAAATCATGTGAGACACTAAACCACAGATCCAGGAAGCTCAGAGAACACAAAGCAGGAAAAAAATGACGGAAATACTACACCTAGAGAGCCTGGGTGGCTCAGTGGGTTAAAGCCTCTGCCTTCGGCTCGGGTCATGGTCTCAGGGTCCTGGGATCGAGCCCGGAATCAGGCTCTCTGCTCAGCGGGGAGCCTGCTTCTCCCCTCTCTCTCTGTGCCTGCCTCTCTGCCTACTTGGAATCTCTGTCTGTCAAATAAATAAATAAAATCGTAAAAAAGAAAAAGAAAAAGAAATGCTATACCTGAGCTCATCATTTTCAAGCTACAGAAAAACAAAGACAAAGACAAAGTTCTGAAAGGAGCCAGAGTGATACAATGCCTTACCAATAGAGGAGCAAAGATAAGAATTACATCCAACTTCTCCTCAGAAACTGTGCAAGCAAAAAGAAAATGATGTGAAATACTTAAAGTGTTGAGAGAAGAAACCACCAACCTAGAATTCTATACCCTGCAAAATTATACTTCAAAAGAGAAGGAGCAATAAAGATTTTCTCAGACAAGCAATTCTCAAATGCCTCAGTCAGTTTATCACATAGCAAAGGTCAAATAATTGAAGCATGAGTAAGGAAATAAAATCCTGTTAAAGTCTTGTGGAGATGAGAGGTAGGCAATCTTATTAGCTTCTCAAAACGTTAGGTCCGTTTGCAGTATTTCAACATTGAGTAAAATCTCTCTCTCTCTCTCTGTCTGTCTCTTTTTTTAAGATTTATTTATTTATTTGTTGACAGAGAGAAAGAAAGGGAGATAGAGAGAGAGAGAACACAGCAGGGGGAGCAGCAGGCAGAGGGAGAAGCAGGCACCCCACCCAGAAGGGAGCTGGACACAGGGCTCAATCCCAGGTTCCTGGGATCATGACCTGAGCCAAAGGCAGATATTCAACTGACTGAGCCACCCAGGTGTGCCTAGAGTAAAATCTTAATCGAGTGATAGCGTTAGTTAACAAGAGTCACCTATAATTCCAAAGTAGAAGTTCTCTGTTTTTTTTTTTCTTCAAAGATTTTATTTACTTGACAGAGAGGGAGCACAATCAGGAGGAGTCGGTGAGGGAGAAGCAGGCTCCCCGCCGAGCAGGGAGCCCAATGTGGGTCTTGATCCCAGAGTCCTGGGATCATGATCTGAGCCAAAGGCAGACGCTTAATGACTGAGCCACCCACGCGCCCCCAAGGAAAAAGTTTTAATAGAAAGGGATAACTCTCAAGCGAATAAGCTCCTACAGGAAAACATTCAGTATGCTTTTGGACCAATCAGCTCCTCCATAATCTTGGTTTAGGCAGCTTCAGAGTGTCATGTTCCAATGTTCATCTCTCATTTGATTACTTGAAATTCAGAGTATATTTTTCAAGATAATCAATATACTATGTGATGGTTTGCATATCAGACTCACAAAAGACCTGAACAGATGATAAGTTTTACATTTGTAATTTAAAAAATTATAGGGTTCCAACACCAATGGTTAAAACATAAATTGAGTAAGGCAATATTCACCATCTTTGAGTTTCTTATTAACACTCAGGTAGGGGCGCCTGGGTGGCTCAGTGGGTTAAAGTCTCTGCGTTCGGCTCAGGTCATGATCCCGGGGTCCTGGGATCGAGCCCCGCATCGGGCTCTCTGCTCGGCAGGGAGCCTGCTTCCTCCTCTCTCTCTGCCTGCCTCTCTGCCTACTTGTGATCTCTATCTGTCAAATAAATAAATAAAATCTTTAAAAAAAAAAACAACACAGGTAACAGAGTTTGATTTCATGATTGATAGGATTGATTTGGGCGTTTCCACTAATGTCTAAAGTCCTTCTAACATCCTAGAAGTCAATGACTCTTTGAAAGCTTAATCATGTTTACTATGGCAGAATATTAGTTTCAGATCAAATTTATGAGACAGCAGGATTACATATTTTATGAGATGTGATTCTCTTTATAGTACAATGGTTTCTCTTCAGTAATCAAATATACAGTCTATTTGTACTATTTTAGTATTTTAAGATCCTAAAATCTCATTTTAGTGTTTTGGTGCCTTTGCTTTTTAGAAAGATTATCATTCATATTTATATTTATTTGATGGTAAGTTCTTCATTAAGAATATGCTATTCAAATCATAACATTATTCCAAGCTGCTTTATAACTCAGTTTCCAGAAATGCATTGTGGCAAATTAAACTAAATTAAAAGGAGGTTCCATATAGTTAATTTTGAGTTGGACAAGATAATTGATCAGGAAGCTATCTTTCTATATTATGTCACTTCTCAAAATGTGTGCGGAAATAGGGATGTTATTGAATGTTAGGGGAAAAAATGGAGTTCTGTGGGAAAATTAAACCTCAAAAATGCTGAATTGAATACAGTTAAAAAGGTTTTTTGATTGTAGTATTCTTTAGAGTTCTGATATGTTATTGTACATATAGATCTCCAATAAGGAGGCTATAATATCTATCATTTCTAAAACTAAATTGGCTCCAGAACATCTTCCCAATCCTTAATTTTTCATGAAACACACTTGGGGGAATTTATCCTTTTAAAACTGAAAGAAGAAATCGTAAATGTTATAAAAGACTATGGAGGAGGAAAAAATTATTAAGGGAGGAAGGAATTGATTTCGAGAAACCAGTCAGTTTTGGGGACTAAAAATGACATAGTCAGTTGAGGCAGGATGGCTTCAGAGTTAGATAGATGAGTTGAATCTTACTTCTAGCCCTTTTTAGGTCTGTAGACTTCATCAAGTTGCATCATCTTTCTGGGCCTCAGTTCCTTTAACTGTAAAAAAGAGAAATAACAATAACAACCTTACAGTTAAGTTATTGGAAAACCAAAAAAGGAGAGTCTTGATCTGTAGTTGAATTACATGGAACAAGTACTCATGGTTGAATAAGGAACCAGGAGAAGCAAAAGAAAAGCAGCTTTATCTTAAATATATACAATGGGTCTCTAGTAAAAACAAAGTCTATGATAGTAGGGAGGGAGGAGCAAAGCCAGTTATATTTGTTCAAGAGCTAGACTCATCCTTCTGAAGAACATAAGCAAAAATTGTGGACAGGATATGTGTATTGCTAGGTGCTGTTAAATATTTAACAATAACAGCCATCTAGGAAAAAAAAGTGTCCTAATTTCTTGTATTTGTCAAATTTCATGGTGTAGACCCTACCATAGCTGATTTTGAGGTACCATACAATATCACTGACTGCATGGTTGTGAAGAGATGTTCACAATTCAACCTTGGGGTCTGGTACAAGTCAGGTCCAGCACACCACTGTGTATGTATGTGTATCATATATGTGACCTTACACGTATGGAAGTGCTGACAAAATACTTTATCTTATCAGACTAAATCTAAATAAAGTTAAACACTGATGCTGCTTAGAGGTCACTTGCTGAAGCTGATGACTTTGAGCTTTAGATTATGTGGTCTCCTGAGCTTAAGGAATAGGAGACTAAGCTCTGGCCTATACAAGGTGGAAAGTTATACCCTTGTAAAAATACCCTAATTGTGAAATCTTTAGTGTATTCAAAAGTAATTCCAGTCCTCCTCCAGTCACTGGGGACTAAATGGAAATTTGACATTAAACTAATCAGATAAGGAAGAAAATCCAAATTGCTTTAGAGAAGTTTTCACCACTAGCTCTCAAATGGATTGGTAGCCCACATGAGTGGTTCAAAGCACTCTGTAAATCTCAAGTATCTCTACACTTGATACAAGAAAATGCCAATTATCTCTGGGGAGTACCCCCTTTGTCTCAGGCCTCAAAGTATACCCGTAAGTAATTTTGAAAGGAAAATGAACATTTTACAATTAAAAAGCACACACACACACATTAGGTACAGAAAAATACATGGTACTGTGAGTAAGACAAGCAAAAACAGCATAAAGCAGAAACAGGTCTCCAGCAACTTTACATATTGGAAGAGAAAACAAACATGGTTATTAGGTTTAAAGAAATAAAAGAAAAACTTGAAAAGTGTTCTAGGAAACAGGAAACAAGGGATTACCATATATTTTTTAAAAAGAATAGAATTTAGGGGCGCCTGGGTGGCTCAGTGGGTTAAAGCCTCTGCCTTCAGCTCAGGTCATGATCCCAGGGTCCTGGGATCGAGGCCCACGTCAGGCTCTCTGCTCAGCAGGGAGCCTGCTTCCTCCTCTCTCTGCCTGCCTCTCTGCCTACTTGTGATCTCTGTCAAATCAATAAATAAAAAAATCTTTAAAAAAAAAAAAAAAAAAAAAAAGAATAGAATTTATAAAATTGAAAAAAATACTGTAAATCAGGGCTTCATATAGTTTAACACACATAAAAATTAGCTGGAGATCTTGTCAAAACATAGATTCCTGGACCGTACTCTCAAAAATTCCAACTTAATCAATCTGAGGTCAGGCCCAAGAATTCATGTCTAACATGCTCACAGGTGATACCAGTGCTATGCCTCTGAAGACCACACTTTGAGGAACACTGCTATTAATACAAATACCCAGTGGCTGAGTTGGAAAACAGTTTAACCCCACTGAGCCACCCAGGCACCCCTGGAAAACAGTTTAAATCGGCAGAAGAGAGAATTTATGAGCTGGACTGAAGGCCACAAGAAATGATCCAGATTCCATCCAGGAGATATAAATAGATGAGAAATATAAAAGGGAGATGAAGATTTCTGGAGAAAAGGAGGGGAGAAATAAAATGTAACAGAAGCCTTATCTGAAGAGAATAATGACTGATGATTTTCAGAAGTGATGAAGGATACAATTCACAGATTCAAGAGCTCAGATAAATCCCAAGTAGAATAAATTAAAAAAAGAAAGAAAGAAAGAAAGAGAGAGAGAGAGAGAGAAAGAAAGAAAGAAAGAAAGAAAGAAAGAAAGAAAGAAAGAAAGAAAGAAAGAGGAAGGGAAATAAGCTTTGTTCCTCAGCCAGCAAAGTGGCTGTTGACCTTGTGTTCAGGGATGTAACTGAGAAGAAACAAAGTGCCACAGTTGGAGATGCATCTCCCAGGAGCTAGTCCAGGACTCCTTCTGGAAAAAACCTCTACATCATTAGGGAGTTCAGGGACCTCAGAGGGCTGCAGTATTGCTTTTCTTTTGATCTCGGCAGGAAATAGGGAAAGTAAGTGTGTGTCGAGTCAGTTCATTTTACAGAGAGCTGGGATGAGAGACTGTGTTTTGCATATAGGAGGTGCTATGAGAGAATACTCATTTGTCTCTGGAATCACACTGGAACTTGGGGGTAGAGTCATGTTCATTTCCCTAAAGCTCACATACCATGTATGATCAGAATTTGGTGTAGTTGTAATTTAGAGGAATTGCCTGGATATTTTCCTTCTTTTGTGAACATGTTCCAGGTGTTAGAGCCTGTCTGGACTGGACAATGTGCATTGGTATTTAGAGTCATTGAAGGAAAAGTCATCTCCCTCAAATATGCTATATGCTAAAAGGCTTCTTCTAAACGAAAATGAGTTCCTTTATTTCATAGACACTTTTAATAATAAGTAACAAAACAGAAGGATTTCCTGTTAACCCTCACTGGTTGGGAAAATTATATTAACAGAGAATTTCATTCTCTGAGGCACTCCTGTTAACCTAAATTTTTACTTTAATTTGCCTATGTATTTATCTGTCTACCATCAAAGGACTAGAAAATTGTGTTAGTTATGAATAAATGGAAACAACTGAAAACCAGCAGAGAAAATTCTCTCCTCATTCACCACTAATTTTAGTAAATTAATTTTATGTCAGAATAAAATCTATTTTGGTGATCTCGTAGGATAATAAAAATATTACTTAGCTAGAATAGTATAACTCATTGAAAAGCATCATTCTTTCAGTCCTTTGTTAAAGATGTACTGATTATTGGAGACTTACTGTTTGCTAGATACATGTAAGTACTTGAGATATAAAGATAAATAAGAGAGTAGATTTCTGAATCTGGCTATACTATCATAACTAATACCAGACTACTTCCCCTGCCATAATCAGCTGTTAAGACTGGAATAAATGAAGTAACTATTTCTAGGCATTGGACAACAGCCAGCACAACACTGCAGTCCTAGAGACAAGGGAAATAAAAGATGAGCCTCATGATTGTCTTACTCTGCCTGGGGATAATTTCCTGATAATAGTGCAGAAGACTGGTGTCTGAGAAAAACACGGCGACCTCACTGAGCTACAGAGACTGAGATCAAAGTCTGAATCGGCTGAAATGGCTGGATTCAGCAGGATGAGGTATCAGAGCTAGAGAATTATGGAGAGTAAGGGCCCCAGAATATGGTGTGGTATCCTTTATAAGTTTGTGGTGGAGGACTGAGCTATACATATCCAGTGGAACCACCAAGACTCACTGGAGAGTAGGACAGGGACACTAGAGGATGAGCATCTGTGGCAAGAAAAGAGCCAGGAAACGTTGGAATTCTGGCTCTCCCAGAACGGAGAAATCATTTTACCTCAATAACATCCTCCACCCAGTTGAGACCCTAGAAAGGTCAGGCCTTAGGAATAAGGCCCACAACTCAAGTAAGACTCTCCCTAACAAAGCCTAAAACCAAAATCTGTCAGATTTTCCAAGAAGACAGGATTTGGATATTGAAGTAACCGGGAAACACATTAGACTTGGCCTGGATCTAGAGAGCAAAGCATAACACTGCATAACACCTCTCAGACACAATGACCAGCTGTCAAATGAGCTGTCTGCTAACATCAGAATCAATACTCTTCAGAAAATGACAGCATAGAGTCTCTACGATGTATTAGTGATAATGTCCAGTGTTCAATAAAAAACTTACTGGCCATACAAAGAAATAGGGAAATTATGATTCATAGTCAAGAAGCAAAGCAGTGGTTAGAAATTAACCCTGAGATGGACCAATTATTCGGCACCTGAGACAAGGCTTTAAAGGTAAACAATTCAAGGTCCCATTCTCAAAGTCATTAGAATTTGGTAAGAGAAGCAGATGGGTAAAAAAAAAAGACAAACCAAAACTGTTTAAAGGGTGAGATGAACAATACTAAATTTTTATGGTGGGGAGCATGGTTTTGGCACAAAAAAAGATAATGACCAAATCTTTTGGGTGGATTCACAAAGAGTTTATAGATAAAGCTGAGATGGGTCTTGAAGGTTAAGCAGAAGCTCGCAAGGCTGTAGAGAGGGAATAAGGGCAGTACTGATTGGAAAATGGAAGGAATATGTGAAAAAGCACCAAGGCTTGAAATAGCAACCCTGTGAGCATAGTCGTGGTTAAGAATGCAGCTCTTTGTCTGTGAACTAGGGATGATAATAATACCTACTTCTTCAGGTTGTTGTGTGAAGTAATCCAGGAATAGTGCCTGATTCAAGATAAGCACTCGATAATGTTAGCTATTATCTTGGGAAATTGTTTGGTGCGTTTTGGAAGAAACTATGTACATCAGTAGAGTTGCAGTGTACAACAGGAAAAAAAAAAAAAAGACATAGAGCCTAGGGTGGGGCCAAAGCCAAATGAAATAGAAGATGTGAAATTTCCTAGCAGTGTTGGTACTCAGTGAGCTCAGGGACAGTCTGCTGTGAAGGGTTCACACTGGAGAGGCAAAGCCCGAACAAAAAATGAATGAAGTGTCTTATATGAGGCCTCCAGAAACGACAATAGGCCAAGGGCAGTTATACTTTCCCTGGTGCAATAATGTCAATTCCTCTGTATGTGAAAGGCTAATAGACAAAATCAGGGTCACTATTCAAACAGCTTAGAGACCAAAAAGAGGTAGTTGCAAATAATTGCTGCAGATGAGAAGTGAGGTCAACACAGAGTAAAATTGCCAATTAGCTCAATATAAAACAGATGAAATGTACCCTTGAGGACATCAACTGGATGCTACATGAAGAAATAGAAGTGTGATCAAGAAAGCAATGACTGATAAAAAATGGAAGCGTAATTGCTTACGAATTCCAGGGAAAATAGCAATGGATACTTCTTTCTTATAGAAGAAGTTTTTAGATAATTTCCTGAAGTGACACTTCGGTGTTAATATTTTTATTTTTATATATTTTCTTTAATGCCGAGGCCACAGAACTCTACTAACAGTAACCACAACATTCAATTACAAACGTTTCTATTGCAAACATAAACCCACCTCTCTCTATCCATCAAAACTTGATTGAATGCCAGGACACTGTATCATGTCCTGAAACATTTGAAATTTGTCAAACAGGAGAGAAAATGAATCCCTGAGATATGGGCTTCCCTTAAAAAATGACTTGTTCAAATTTGGAGACCATCTGGAGAAGGACTAGCCTCTTTATCTACGCCCCCACTCGCTCATTCATCAACTGTTCTCCCTGTGCTGTGAGGGATGAAAAAAATAAGTAAATAAATGAGAGGAGTTCTAGCCTCTGTCCTTAAAGAACTTTTGGTCTTTAGTTAATGTCCTACCAACATAAGGTATAAATGAACCCACTTGATTGATGTTTGATTGTTAGTGTACTCCAAAATATATAAAGAGCTCAGATAAAAACAGCTGAATCTATTATGTTAATCATGAGGTAATAATGTCAAGAACAAAACTATTTATTCACATTGAACAAAGACCAGCTTATTGCTGATAACTGCACATATACATACATACCTGTGTGTATACATGTCTATGTATATTTGTGTATGTGTAGATATGTGTATGTGTATGTGTGTGTGTATATGTGTGTATGTATATATATGTAAATCTGAGAGGAGTTCTGAGGTTAGAGATTGATCAGCCTAACCCACATATTTTAGGAACATTTAAATAGCAAAACCTTAGTCTCTGAAGGCGAGATCTTTGGTATGGCTACACAGGAAGTATCATAGAATCAATGACTTTTGCACAGCAGGAAAACAATTTCAGTTAGAATTCAGCTTGGAAGGTTTTCTCTATCAATCAAAAAGCCAGGACTGGTTTTAAAGCCATTTCCAATGCCACAATACTCTGAGAGAGACAGTAAAAAGTGCAACCCAGAAAGAAAGAGATGTAGCTATAAAGTGCTTGGGTAGAATTCCAAATCATGTCAGATTTACTCACAGCCCATACTCTTCCTCTGTGCTTCCCTTTAGGGGAAAGATCACGGGCTCAGAAAGGTATGAAGCTGAATCCTGGCCCTTGGGCAAATTTCCTAACCTTTCTTTCTTTCATTTCCTTCATCTTAAAAATTCCAGGCCTTAGCAAAGTCCTAGCTGTGTAGTTGTACTTAATAAATATCTGTTGACTGAATGAATAACCATAATGAATAACAGCTAATTAGAAGGTTGTGAAGATTAAAAGAAATACAATTTATTTTATATTTGCCCAATGCTTTGCACATAGCAGGTGCCAAATAATTTCTCCCTTCTACTCTCATTCCTTAGGGAAAGAAGTCATATGTTATAGTTCTTTTGATTAATCATAGCAGCTAGCACAGTACCAGATCTTTACTGGTTATTTAATAGTACTCATTTTATGTAACAATGAATGGAACCTGGGGATTTATGTCAGGCTGACGTATGGTAAGTGTGTGACAGTAATGTAGGCAAGCAGTGTCTAAGACATGGGCTGCAAAGTGCAGACTTGCAGGCCGTATCTGCAGATGTATTTGATTTGGTCACGCACAGTGTTTCTAAAAAATGGTACATATTCCAATATCTTTAGGAGGGCATATGTGTATATATATATATATATATATGCTCAAGTGTAGTCCCCATTGTTACCCCTACTATCGTATGGGCTAAGTTCATGAACAGCTCATGTCTCTCATCCTTCTGGCTGCTACAGGCATTCAAGTGTGTATCTCTGGTTTAATACTAAGGTAAAAGTATTCAGAATTGCACTTGAGAAATAGGCATATCTCCTTTGAATGAAGAACAGGTGAAGAAAAGCTTTACTGATAACAAGGGCAAGCCAAGAATTCAAGGGTTGCTAAATGTCTAGGTGTATTCTTAACTCATACCTGATATTAGTTCATTGATAACCCATAAGTTTTAGGGAAACAAAGGAAATTCTGATAGATGTATTTTAATAGAAGACATAAACCTGATTCAATAATTTTTAGACAAGATATAGCTTGACTGAAGACTACTTCTAAAAATGAAATCGAAATGAAGATAATCAGATAATATTACTCTCAGAAAATAGTCATGACTAATAAAAAATAAGTTTCCAGGGGTGCCTGGGTGGCTTTGTCGGTTGGGTGTCTGACTCTTTATTTTGGCTCATGTCATGATCACAGGGTCGTGAGATCAAGCCTCATGTTGGGCTTCGTGTTCAGAGTGGAGTCTGCTTGGGATTCTCTCTATCTTTCTGTCCCTCCCCTCACATGTGCATCTCTCTATCCTTCTGTCCCTCCCCTCACATGTGCATCTCTCTCTCTCCCTCTCTCTCAAATAATAAATAAAATCATAAAAAAGGTATCCAATTTGACTAAAAGATGAAATAATAATAATAATAATAAAGATTTATTTTGATTATGGAGGCACATCAGAAACTGGCCTATCCCAGGGGTGCCTGGGTCGCTCAGTCGTTAAACCGCTGCCTTTGGCTCAGGCTATGATCCCAGGGTCTTGGGTTCGAGCCCCGCATTGGGCTCCCTGCTAGGCGGGAAGCCTGCTTCTCCTTCTCCCATTCCCTCTGCTTGTGTTCCCTCTCTCACTGTGTTTCTCTCTGTCAAATAAATAAAATCTTTAAAAAAAAGAAAGAAAGAAAGAAAGAAAGAAAGTGGCCTATCCCAGGTTCAATAGAAATATTAACATTGAGTCATTAAAACTTCTCAGACAGAAATATGCATATTAACTATAAAAGGAAATGGAAATAATGCAGATTTTAATATTACCAAAAAAAACTTCTATTTGCATATTCAGTCAATTGAAGATCATTTGTTATCTTCAGCCTTAAATTTACCACTTGCAATAAAGTGTCAGAGTTTCCTTTTAATTTTAGTAGACCGTATTTTTCAAATATATAGCAGGTTTGTTTGTGCTCCTCTAAGAGCTACATTTAGATTTAGAAGAAAATTCCTAGACTCAATGTGAAAAGCAAGTTTTGTGCTTCAAGCTAGGTTAATCATTACAAACTTTTCCCCCCGTAATTTAAAAAGAGAGCAAGCAGGCACCTACGTGGCTCAGTTGGTTAAGCGTCTGCCACAGGTCATGATCTCAGGGTCCTGGGATCTAATTCATGTCAGGCTCTCTGTTCACTGGGGAGTCTTCTTTTTCCTCTCCCTCTCCCTCTGTGCTCTCCCTCTCTCTCTCTCTCTCTGAAATAAGTAAGTAAGTAAATAAATAAATAAAAGTTTTAAAAAATAAAGAGAGGTCAAGAACCTTTATTTTTGTTCATGGATGTATGCCAAAATTCCCAAAGTAGTTCCTGGAACGTGATAGGCACAGTTATTGACTAAATGAAACTACATCGTTCACATGACACTACAGTAGGGTTTCCCAAATCACAGCAGAATGAGAAAACAGTCCACCCACTGAAAAGATTGTTTTTAATTCTGTAGGTACTATAGTCCGAGTGTTTGTGTGCCCCCACCCCCAAATTCATATGTTGAAATCCCCAAGGTGGAGGTGTTAGAGGTTGGATCTTTGGGGGATTGGGAGGATGGAGCCCTCATGATTGGGATGAGTGCTTTTATAAAAGAGGCTCCCCCAGAACTCTCTGGCCCCTTTTTGTCTTGTGAGGAGTCAAGGAGAGATCTGAGACCCTGGAAAAGGCTTCATTTGACCATGCAGGCACCCTGATCTCAGACTTCCAGCCTCCAGAACTGAGAAATAAATTTCTGTTGTTTATGAACTACCTAGTTATGGTATTTTGTTCCAGCAGCCCGAATGGGCTAAGACATTAATTACATACTTTCTTCTAAATAAATTTGGTAATAGACTATGGAAGGATGCATTTGTTTGTTTAATGATTTTATTTGGGAAATAAGATTTTACGTTATGTCTAATATGGGATGGAAATTTCACTGGTTTATTAAATCACAAAGTCTGACCACCACTGCTATCAAGCCAAGAGTACTACGTGTTGCCGTCTCTTGTCACACGATGTTGTCCTTGACCCGTCAGTTCTTTGGAGAACACTTGCTATTAGCTTTCAATTTTTTCTCTGTCTATAATCCCATGTGGTCTTAGAGTCTATGTGTTTGAATTGTATTCTTAGAATGGTTTTCATTCCTACTGAAGAGTTTATGTTTTTTTCCGTTAGTTTATATACTGTGTGAAAAAATGACCTGGCAGGTTTGAGAGTTCTTGTTGCTGTAACAGAAGGAGAATGTGTTTAATGAATGGATTTATGAACGAGTTGATGGGATGGGCTGAACAAAGTCAAGAGATAATGAGAAAATGGAGATTGGCTTGTTTGGTACTTTTACAACCAATTCATTTCTTTTATTGTTTGAATGTCCCAAGTAACCCTCTACAGTTAGAAATGGCATGATTTCCAAATTGCACCTTTGGAAAATTATTTCCAAAGTGCACCTTTGGAAACTGAGGCACCTCAATATAACACAAGAATATGAACAGCTGAGTAAGCCATCTGCAGTCAAAGCAGTAAACTCTAAGGCTAGAATTCAAGTTTTCTAACGGCCTCTCCAGCCAAACCTTAGGTCTTAATATCCACCCAACCCAACACAAAAGTAATGCAGTGAGCTACCGGAAGCTGTGGGAGGGAAATGTGTAACCACTGTTCTGTCAGGGAAAAAAACAGGTGACTTTAGAGACAGAAGTTTAGAACAACGGAAACAAACACAAAAAGAGGTCCTTGGTTCTAAATGGAAGGGAGATCTGAAGAGGAGAAAATTACTCTTGTCCAGCTTTGAGAAGGTCAGAAATGGTCTTTTCTGTTTGGACTTAATGGACTGATCTGCGAAATTCCCCCAAAAGGTACATTTTCTATATTTACTTCTATTTGATAAAAGTTGCCTTGACAATATAAAACAAACCAACACATACACCCTGAAGAGAAATATTATGATACCTTAAAATTTTGGAAAATAATTATAAAATATTTCAAATTTTAGAAAAATACAGAGAATATTTGGATAATCACATAGGTACCCAGACTCAGCATATATTAACATTTTCCCATACTTGCCTCACTTCTCTCTTTAAAATTAAAAAAGAAAATCCAGCTTTAGTTGAAGCCTCTTTCAGCCCTAACCTGATCTCATTCTTTCCCTCCTCTTCCCAGTAAATTGGAGGTTTATTCTTTCCTCACTTACAATGCATATATTAAAATATAGAGTTGTGCACATTAAAAATCCTTCTTTTGTTATTGCCTTTTTTAAACATATTTTTGAGGTTAAAAAATTTGGACACATGGATCTAGTCCATTTAATGAATTGCTATGTAGTATTCCAAAGTAAAAATATGCCACAATTTACTTACCATTCCCTATTCCCAGGAGTAGCAATAGGAGTAAAGATATTTTGGCTATTACAAAAAAATTAAAATGTTATTGCAAATATTTTAGCATATTTCTTTGTGCATATGTGTGAATTTTTAGAAATAGAATTGCTTACCAGGAAGGTAGGTGTTGCTTCAACTTTCGTCCGTATAGCTAATTATTCTTCCATGTGGTTTTACTCAAAAAAGGGCTCCTGCTGCCCTGCATTCTTTGCAACATTCAATATTATCCAAAATTTCAAAATTTTGACAATATTTCCAGGGTGTAATAGTATCTCATTGGAGTTTTCATTTTCATCTCCCCTAATACTGAGAGATTGTCTCACTGTAAGTGTAGTTGTCATTTTATGTAAATTTGCCTTTTTGCATCTTTTACACTTTTTTTTTTCCTATTTGTCTTTTTCTTTTTGACTTGAAGGAGTTCTTTTTATACTCTGGATTCTATTCTAGAAAATATTTTTATATGTTAAATATTTAGGGAAAAGAACTTTACAAAAAGGTCAGTATGCCAAAAAGTTGACCTCCATACTGTTTTGAATTTTATTTTTTTCTCCCTATTTGACATGAGAGCACGACTCTGAGGATAGGTTTTTTAAAACGGCATTTCCAAAGGATGTCTTTGGATGCAGAGAATGGACTGTAAAATTTTGGATAATATTAATCTGTTACAATTGGAAGCTTATATTTTATGCACTCTTTGACAGGGCTCACCCTTGCCTAACAGACAGAAAAGCTTTGGTAACTAAAAAGTGCCAGAGAGGCAGACACATCACCAAATCACCCACTGTGGCTACGTAGGTATTTTACTACTAATTATAGATTTTGCAGATTATGAATTGGGTAGAAATTTAAGTGCCTATGAAGATTAATTTTATGTGTCACTGGGCCATGGTGCACATTACTGTAGGTGTGTTCTGTGAGGGTGTGTTGGATAAGATTGACATTTAAATGGGTGGACTTTGAGTAAAACAGATTACTCTCCACCATCCAGACGGTCTTCATCCAATCCAATGAAAACCTCCAGAGAACCAAGACTGACCTCCCCTGAGCAAGAAGACTGCTAGCAGGTGATCTTGGGACGTGAGCTGCAACACTGGCTTTTCCTGAGGTCTTCGGTCTGCCAGGCTACTCTGCAGATATGGAACTTGCTGTCATCTGTAATCACAGGAGCCAATTCCTTAAACTAAATCATTACACATCCTATTTTTTTTACTGTTTCTCTTGAGAAACCTGACTAATATAGTGCCCTTTGGCATATGGTTACCATATAAACACCTTTCCTGTTATCAGAGCCCATCATATATTTCGTATTGCAGCTGGCTCTTTTACGTATTGCACTGAAACTATACTCATGTCTTCCACTTCTATTTGGAATGAGAATCTACTACAATTGTCTGTAATTGTTTCTGACTTGGGGTTGTTAGAGTCATAAAGATGGAAAACATCCCAAGAATTTATTAGGACATGGTAGATGCTTTCCCCCTATACCCAGGCTGCAGTACGGGCTAAGATATGCTGGCCCTGAGGTCAAGCTGACAAACAAGTATTAGTTTTCAACGCTAATTTCTGGTTGATTTTGATGGCCACCAGGAGGGCTGAACTGAGAAAAAATTCTGTGGCCATTTCCGAGCTCAGTGAGAAAAAGCCTGTGATCTAGTAGTGATATTTATTTTAGGAGGCAGAGGAATACATAGGCTCTGTATTTGCCAGCTCTGATTTAGGCTAGAAATGTAAAAGAAATTCTAGCTCACATGTGAGAGAGCCCACTTCCCGGGGCCAGGAGCACCAAAGTTCTAGTTCATATTGACGTCTGTCTTTGTCTGAGTGTCCCTTGAGAATATGCAATAACAGTTAAGATCCTGATCAAATATTTTACCATTGAATGCCACCTAATAGAAGAGAAAGTCACCTGATTTATTTTCTTATGTCCCATTTATTAAGTAAGTATATTGCCATTACTATACTTGCTTTAAAATAAAAGTACTGGGATACTTTTGAATTTCTATAATATTTACAACCTAACCTATGATACTTAATAATATATGGCTTTGCTATTTAAGGTGTTCATGGTGTCAGAAAGATTAGAGCTACCTGAGGACAAGACTGAGTCTTGCTTCTTCAGTTGTCCTCCATAGGAGCTCAGTAAATCGTGGCTGGACTGAACGTTTCTAAGGGACCATGGCGTATAAGGTCTTGAAGACTTTGTATGTAGCTGCAGCAAAAAAAAAGGCCAGAGTGTTCTTGGCATCACCAAGAGGTGTATTAGAATGAAAATAGAAAGTATTATGTTACCCTTGAGGAAGAACATGTTGTAGTCACTACACTTCCAGAAAGCTATAACTGACCTGGAAAGGGGCCAGAGATAGGCAGTTTGGGGTTGATAATGGTGCTGGAATAGCTTCAATGAGAACAAACTAAAATGACTACTCATTTAGAAGCCTTTGCTACCGGGGATACATCTATAATAGGGGGTATGAAGAAAGAAGACTCCAGGAAATAGATTGTGAGAACTCCAAGGGGGTAGCTTCTTTGGGGCTGGATTCCTGAGAGATCCTTGAGACTGGGTGGCAAAAGATCCCTGGGCCCCATTGGCATGTGTGGCTTTATCACAGATACGGTCATCAGTCATCCTGAAGGAATAAGGAGATCACCTCTGCCTTCAGAGACTCAGACCTGCAGTAACAGATGCTCGTCTCTCTTTTTTTTTTTTAATATTTTATTTATTTATTTGACAGACAGAGATCATAAGTAGACAGAGAGGCAGGCAGAGAGAGAGGAGGAAGGCAGGCTCCCTGCCGAGCAGAGAGCCCGATGTGGGGCTCGATCCCAGGACTCCGGGATCACGACCCGAGCCGAAGGCAGCCGCTCAACAAACTGAGCCACCCAGGCGCCCCCCAGATGCTCGTCTCTTAAGAGGGAAAACACCTAGCTTGCCTCCAAATAATCAAGTCTACTTTGCTCCGTGTCTTTGTGAGAGCAACCAGTTACCTTTAGGATTTTCCACCTAGATTCTCTTCTAATCTACCCAGTTTGCTAAACCAGGCTTAATTCAGAAATGTACTTGCACCTAGACTCAGTGTTTCCTCATCTGTTATTCCTATTGTAAGCACTACTTGGGTCAGTTATACCCATGTCAATGTCATTGTCATTTTTAACCCCAGGAAGTCAACCATGTCTTTCTTTGACATTGCCTTGGCCTTTATCTGCTCTGGCTCATTGATGTCTCTGGTCACTCAGCTTTGCCTTTTTACCCAAGACAGAGATATTAGCACTTTTTTTTTCTCTGCAAAAAGAAAGGGAAAGTAAGTTATTGATGAATCTATGAGATTGTGATTCATTTACCAAGTTTCTAAAATTTAAGAACTAGAAGAGTAAAAATTATGCCCCTTTCATGGCAGATAGCAGGCCCAAGGAATATTATTACCCAAGAGTTATGTGGAACGGAAATAAAGAGAACCCCAAAGGAACTTGAATCAGTTAAAGAAGGATTGATCCTTTACGTCGCTGAAGGAAATTTATCTTCTAATCAGCCCTTGTAACATTTGAAGACGATGTTGAAAGACAACCGGGTTTGTTTAGTAAAGACACCTGTTGACATGCTGAATAAACAATTGCTTCCAATGAAGCAGTTTTGTTGTTGCTGTTTTTATGTTCATTACATCGTTGAAGTGGTGTGTTTTTTAGGTCTTTTGTCATGTCCTCGGCAGTGCATTCCAAAAGTGAAGACATTAGCTCTACATTTTTTGGCTTCACCGTCATAATAATAGTGCATATTTATTGCATGCGTGTTGTGAGCTGTTTGATGTACATTTTTTTTTCAGTGAATCCTCAAAACAGTCCCAAGCGGTTGATACTATTTTTGTATGTGCTTTGCAGATGAGGAAACTGAGGCACTCAGGAGCTAAGTAACTTGCCAAATTTCCAAACAATGGCACTCCAGGATACGAACTCTGTACATCGCCTTAGAGAGCCTACGCACTCCACCGCTCCGGGATATTGTTGCAAAATGCTGCCTGCTTTGGAGGGAAGCATTTGGAAGTTGGCGTCTCCCTGTTCTCCAGGCCTTTATTTCAGGCCAACCGTGTTGTCAACATCTAAGCCTGATGAGATTATTCCTACTGGAACCAGAGCCCAGAAAGTAAAGTTAATAAATCTTCTGCTCATGCCCAAGAACTTTGCAGACTGAATGTGAAAGAGGCCAAAGCAGATTTAAAGTGATTGAAATGACAAAAGGTGAAATGTGAGTGAAGTGAATGAATTACAAAACACGTATGAATAGTATTACACAAGTGAAGCAAATTCAATATCAATTCAATTTCTGACCACGTGCAGAGGGAAAACAAGGGCAAAGGAGCAGAGGAGTCAAGGGTAATGAACAGTTTTATTACTTTTTTTCATTGTGCTACTACATATGGGTTTCTGCTGCTATTTATTAACATGCAGAGGTTAAAGTTTGTGTAAAATGCCGATCATAACATTATGGAAGGCTAAGTGCCTCCCTGCAGTGGAAAATGCAGTTGGAAGTCAGATTATGAAAAAAAAAAAACAACCAGCTTCTTTCCAGTCTCATAACATGCTGAGGGTATTTTAGAAATTAAAAATAAAGGCTTTTTAACAACCAGCCTGGGTTCTGTCCAGTGAGACAAATGTTCTTTGTAGGTGAGTGTCTTCCGAGTTAATGTAAGAGAAAGCAAAAGGAGCACGCAGATTCAGACTGAGCCGTCTCTTCTGTTCAAGGTGAAAAATGTTCAGCTTTGAGCAGTATAGAGAGACTTAGCCATTCAAGCAAATAGTAGTCAGGTGAGGATATTCTATTCTCCTGAAAGATAACATTTAAACTTATATCCGCCTGGGTATGAGTCTTGGTACCCCATTTTCAAGGTGTGTCCATAGGCCACTTGGGCAGCTTCCTGAGCTTCCTTCTTATAATATGGGGATAATTGTTACCTTGGAGGATTATAACTAATACAGTATCTGAAAGGTATTGGTAGAGAGCCCTGTACACAGTAGGCCTGCCGCAAATCATGGTAAATAAAATTCCGAAAAGTGCACAGTTCCGTGTAAAGCACGTAGAGGAGCTTAGTACAGAGTGGTTGAATGAGTTTAATAGCGTTAATAGTGACAATTGCACCTGTGCTCTTGGCCGTCTTGGGGCAGGGGAGGGAGGGAAGTGAGGCATAACCCAGCTGTCAGGAGATTCTTGATGAATAAAGCCAACTTCCATTGGTTCTTAAATCATAATGTATAGGTAACTGTTTATTTGAAGCATTTACAGTAGAGCCAGACCTGGGTTGCAGATGTCCTATCAATCTTTCGGGCTTGGGGTTGGATCAAGATAGCTATAAATGGGCAAAGTGGCCAGTGTATAAGAAATACTGACCCGCATACATTCTACTTATTAAACATGTGAGATTCTTCTTCTATTATTATTCTATTACACATACTCATATAGGCATGATAGTCTCTCTCTTGCATATTTCCTTAAATACGCAGACTTCTCTTTCTTCTGTTCATTTTCTTACTTTTCATGGAGACAGGAATACAGAGAAAGGGTTCTCTACTGTTAGAAAATCATCAGTGCCAGAGTAACATTAAATAACCTTTGCAGCATAGGGAACACCGAGTACTCTTGTGGACGGTGGGACATGTATCCTTTGGGGGAGCCACTGATCAGCTCCAGCTGATTGTTACCATGATGAAATTTGAGTCAATACATTAGGGTTTCTGATTGTCTCAAGAAAAACTGAAAATCTGGGGGATTTTTGTGAGATTTACCAAATTTCAAGATTGACACAAATATTTTTAAGACACCACATGGATGAAATAAATTCTCTTTGCCAGTTGAATGTGGTCCAATGGCTTGTGTGATTTCTCTTCTAGGTCTGGCTTCTCTGAGCTATTCCAGTGCTTGAATATGCCGAGATTGAGATTCACCAGTCCCCAGGTTGGACTCGGAGGGACTCAATTGTCTGAACCTGTATTCTGAGCTCAGTAGCAAGTGGGACAGTCTAAATATCGGGGCTGATACCTAGAAAGGAGGCACAGCCCCAAGGGGGAAGCAGTAGGCCCAGGCAGCCTTAGAGCAGGAGAGGCCCATGTCCCAGAGACACATTCAGGGCATGTCAGTTCAGCCCATACCAGATGGGAGAAGTGGGAATGTGAGGGCAGACAGTGGGCAGAGAGTCTGTGCAGTGGGGTGGAGGTAGTAGATGTCGGTCCCTCTAACGCCCATGGACATTTGCTTAGCAGCAAGATTCCTGAGAGATCAAGGGAGTGAGAGGAGCAAGACAGACATGAACTAGAACTGTTTCCAATATGGTATAGTTGCAGTGTTGGGATAGATGGTGTGTGTGACATGCTCACTTCAGTTACTGAATTAGGGCTCTCTTTCCACCCAACAATCAGAGTAGGCTCAGCTCCAAAGCCTAAAATGGGAGTGAGCCTGCAAGTCAGCTAGAATTCCAACTGCAATTCAGCTGTGAACTAAAGGGACCAAGAAGGCCAAAATGTCAAGAGCGTGGGATAATTCAAGGGGTCCCTGATCTGTCTTTTCAGTGAGAGAGGAACAGATTCGGGTTGGGAGCATCTGGAACCATGGCTACAATCCCCTGCAGACAGTGAGAGCCTAGGACAGAGGGCTGCCCCTAAGAGGAGTTCTCCCTGAAAATGACTCAAGACCTTGGGCTTTGAAAAGCAATAGATATTCTGACCACTTCCTAGCTGATTGTCACCTAGCATTTCACTGACATCCAGACCTACCTGGGCGTGTCTGGTGAACTGATGGGACATAATCTTTTTGTAAGATAAGCTTCTTGGGAAAGAGCTCATTTCAAATGAAGAGGAGCCAGACAAGACTCCATCGACTCAAGGAAAGAATCTGAATGCCAGCAGGGAGGGGGAGATATTATACAGTGACTGTTCTGGAAATTTATCTCACGGATTAGCACTGACCTAGGTCCCGCTGACTCCTGTATGAGTCTCAAGGAAAGCAGAGGGTTTTTTCCTTAAAAATCCCTTAGAAGTTGTTTTACCAAATATTTTGGGTCCAAATATTACTGTTTGGGTACACTCCCAGGGGGAGGAAGACACTAAGCAAGCAGATTCTTTCCCAGCTGGCAATCTTCACTGGGGCAGCTTGGACACACTAACCTGTTGGCAGCCATGCTTGGTGGCAGAGCCGGCGTCTTAGGGTGAAGGTGAGCAGGGCAGCAGAAGAAAGACATGGTTGGCCGAACAGCTAAGCAGAGTTTTCCCGAGATCGGGGATGAGGTACACTTTGCTGAAATCCAGAAATACTGGGGAGACAAGGACTTGGAGGAGAATCTGAGGTCCTGCTTGAGTAAGCCAGAGTCAGAAACATAAACTCTTTCTGTTAACATGACCCCCTGTGTGCTTACAATCTGCTAAGGCTTAGTAGAAATTTTTGTTTCATTTTTAAGTCAGAACATGAAACACCTGTGCTTTTCTACTGCCAATTAAGTGTAGTCCGTGGATCTTTTTCACCTGTATAAGACCCAAGCTAGTGTGACAACGTTAAAGATCCCCTCAAAAACCTAGTGTCCTGGGGCACCTGGGTGGCTCAGTTGGTTAAACGACTGCCTTCAGCTCAGGTCATGATCCTGGAGTCCCGGGATCGAGTCCCGCATCGGGCTCCCAGCTCCATGGGGAGTCTGCTTCTCCCTCTGACCTTCTCCTCACTCATGCTCTCTCTCACTGTCTCTTTCTCAAATAAATAAATAAAATATTAAAAAAAAAAAAAAAAAACCTAGTGTCCTGGGACGCCTGGGTGGCTCAGTGGGTTAAGCCTCTGCCTTCAGCTCAGGTCATAATCTCAGGGTCCTGGGATCGAGCCCCACATCGGGACTCTCTGCTCAGCGGGGAGCCTGCTTCCTCCCCTCTCTCTGCCTGCCTCTCTGCCTGCCTGTGATCTCTCTCTCTCTGTGTCAAATAAATAAATAAAATCTTAAAAAAAAAAAAAAAACAAAACCTAGTGTCCTGAAGTTCTTTAACCATAGAATACTATTCCAAGAACCCGCTCTGGTCTGTGACATTCTTTATTCCTTAGGAAATAAATAAATGAATCCATGTTATTAAAACGAATCGCTAGTTACACATGCACGCACACGAGACTACACACACACCAGTGAAGAAAAACAGAGAAGTAGGTCAAAAGAGAATTAAGTATGTAGAACTGCTGGGCATGAGACTCATTGTTTGAGACGCAACGTCTCATTTATCCCACTGATGGTGTTTATTGAGACAGGGACTTTGTAGGACCACGGGTGGAAAGCGAAAGGTGTAGAAAGGGAATCAATTGTTTCTTGTTCCACTCTGAAGACTGAGCCTAAAATTAGGTGGCTTGGTCAAAGGCTCATGTCAGAAAAATGCACTGGCTTCGTAAAAACAAAACCAAAAACAGTGCATATGAAGCACATTAATATCTATTATCTACTTCTTTATTTCTTGCTGCAACCCTTTTCTGGCACAGAGTTTAGATCAAGAAAACACCCCAGAAAAGGAGTAGTAATGCATTGTTAGGTAATTATATTATAAAGTGTTACCCCATATGTAGGGTTTCTCTGGCAGACACTTGCAGTCTCGTGTTTTTCATTGCAAGTGGCTTACATCAGTACTGACATCTTCCAGATGTTAGTAGCTTTGATTTTTTTTCCCCCGTGTTGCAAACGAGTTGGCATGGAAACAACTCTTTGCTGGCAACATGACATATGATTCAAGGCAAAATGCATTTTAACACAGATGAATAGTTCAGGAATCTGCCTTTAACAAAAGTCATTTTGAGAGCTGTTTTGAATTTGTTGGTGTTTTGTGACAACTTTTTCAACTTAGATGGGAGAAATCAAAGCATTCCATGTGATGCTACGTAGCCATTGCTAAAATGTGATTTGGCTCTCATAGTGAATAAAAGCTTCAAGTTTAGAAATGGACTTTAGGTATAAGGAACTTGCACAAAAAAAAAAAAAAATTGCTCATTGGAAAGGGCTTATTTGTTGTTGTTGTTGTTTTTAAATGAGCCCTCTAACACAAACCAGATGGGGTCTGTGAGTCTGTGTTAATACCAAGAGCTGATGCTATAATTATTGCAGATAGTTTGGATATTTTCCCCTTAAAAGGACTGTGGAGAGATGGAGAAAACAGATTCTGTTCACTTTGCCTTGCTAGCTAGCATTGTCCACCTACTCCTCAATCTCTCTACTGAAAGGCTGGGAGCACAGAATGTTCTAGATGCCCTGATCTAGTTCCTCTGCTTGCCTCAGATACTAGAGGCCTCAAGTTCTCACCCATTTCCTATTCTCAGCTCCTGAGCACAGGCGGGGGCGCTGCACTCCTCTGCTTTCTTGTGGGAAAGCAGGCTTTGTGGCTAGTTCAGGCATGGGCCAGTGAGAAGGAAGGACAGATCCCACTCCTGGGTCCCAGCATTTATTTGCCTATGCAGAACCCTTCGGCACCCTCCTCTATCTTGGTGATGAGAAGTCCCTTGCTCCAGATGCAGCTTCGAACTACAGAGCCCCCGTTAGCCTCGGCGCAAAGGACTGTATTGTGCAGAGTCTCCAATAATTACCCACAAGGGATGTGTAGCTGAGTGGGAGCGAGCAGCTCTTTTTGTGTTTGCTAAGATTTGAAATTTTTTATGTCTGAGATTTTGAAACTGTTCATTACCAAAGAGTAATTCAGAGGATGTTTGAGTTAGGACATAATGGATTATAGATTCCCCAGGAATGGGAGCCATGTCACAATCATCTTGCATCCCCAGAGTCTTTGTCAGAGCTTGGTGCATGGTTGACTGAAGTCATGACTGAAATATAGACACAATGGTTATGCTTTTTTTTTTCTCCTATTGCAATACGATTTGAGTCTCTTTGCTGAGTGTTTTCCAAATGCAAAGTAGGCTTTCTAAACTAGCGAGATGCCAAGACCCTGCTTCTCCTTCCAAACTTATAATTAATTGCTCTCATATATACATTTTAAATAAGGAAATATTCTAGAAAGCTTGTTGTTTCTTTCATAACTTGGCAAATTTCTATGGTGTATACCTGGTCTCATTTGCAAAGTCAGTTTACACGAAACAATTATAACGACATAGTTGTCGTCATTATGTGTGATATATTAGCTTTCATCACTCTTTAAAAGGTAGCCACTGCCTCAGTAAGTCATAGCACATATGAACATGTAGTTCATATACTGTATACAGTCTCTGATCCTTAAAACAGTCATGTGAGCAGGGAAGCATAAGGTAGCTGCCGTCCTAAGATACAGAGTTAGAACATGTGTTGTTGTACTTCCTAGCCTTACCACCCTGGACAAATCATTTAACCTCTCTGAAACTCGGGCTTATCACTTGGAATTAATAACACGGTCGTTTTGGGGATTAAATGAGTTTATATATTATAAAGGCTTTAGAAAAGCATTTCATAGTAAATGCTCAATAAATTTTGTCTATGCTTATTATTTCACAAATGAAGAAATGAAGGTTGGAAAAGTTAACTAGCTTCCCAAAGATCACATAGGCTGGACGGAGAACAAAGTCCTTTCTTGCCCTTGTCCCTGCAATGCCTTGGTCTCCAGCTAGAGGCAGATAGGCTTAGCGAATTAAAACCACATGTGGTCTATCTAAACTCTTGCCTGGTAAGATGCACATTGGTGGATGTGCATCTTTACCTTTTGCTGTCTCTATTTTCCAATATGCAAAAATAAAAGGACCCAGATGTTCATTAGATTGTGCTCCCATAATTCTATAATCAGGGATCAGTAAGGAGAGAGGAAGTTTACACGATGGAAAGATTTTAGTATCTCATGCTGAACCTCGGTTTCCTGAGCAGTAAAAGGGTGATAATACGATAGGTGGGATAGTTGTGAGGATTAGGAGTCATGCAGGGAAATCCCTAGCAGGTGCTTGCACAAAGTAGGTGCTCTGTAAATAACAGCAGCATCATTCTGTTATCATTTGCCCATACCTCTAGAGAAGTTCTCTGTGAGTTCATTCATAGGAAAAGGAAGAACTTTCCATGCGCCTTAGGGCCATAGCTCAGTAAGCTACTGCTTAGCCTGTTTATTTATGAAAGTTCTTTGATTCCATTTAGTGGCTGGATTACGGCCTTAGGGCAACTCCAGAGCTGCTTCCCTGTGTTAATTTCAGGGTGGCGCAGCAAACTGATGGAGCAGAAGGCTCAGGCCACCAGCTGCACAGAGCGATTCCCTCCACCTTCTGACTGTGAGCCTAGCACCAATAATTCACATAAGGAGAGATAGCAGGAGGGGGCTGAGGGGGCCGGTCTTTCTGCTCTGCGCTTGAGAGCTGTGTTGTTTCCCTGCCACAGAGGGGAAACTGTGGTGAGTGATTGGAGTCCACATTGCTAAGGCAAAGCAGAAAATGATTTCTTATTAGTGGTACTTGTCGCATTAATAATAACAATAGCCATGAAGTAACAAAACAGTCTCTGTCTTTGAAATATAGGAGAAAAGTAATTGGTCCAGAAAGACATTACCAGTTGGAATGTTCCATATTCGCTTGATTTACCATCTTCAAGCAGTTCAAACAGCTTTGCACAATAAACTTAAATGCCTAAAATGTCCTGCTCATGCACTGAAGCATCCTTTATATACTTGTTTCTATAGTTTGGAACACCCTTGTTGCAGAAATAAGAAATCAGAAGAGACTCAATTTATTTTACTGATATTTGAAGGTAATTTTTCCCTTAATGAATGCATCTGTTTGGATGATAAATTGTCCATTAGACAATGCTCAAGTGTTTTTATGCTCTCTGTTTTGATTATGGAGCTTTTAATGTAGTGTTGCCTCCACTCTTCGAATTTTCTCTGCAATTCAGTCATCCACCAAAGAGGAGAATAGACCAGAGAAAATGCCAGACTGACTTTCCTTCCTTAAGTATTGTAATTTATTAAATAAACGGCCTAATAGGTTGCATCAAGACCTATTTCTATACTTTGTGCTGATTTTATTGAGAGTTAATCCATTTCATGATGCTAATTAGATGTCAACATTAGTGTCCTGTGTGTGCATACAGATAATGGCTCCAACACACAGCACAGAGCACACATAACGTCCAAGACTTTACTTCATCTCGTGCTGAACACAATCCCCGCTATTTCTCTCTTTGCTCCACTCTTCAAAGGGGTGGTGTACTGTTGGCTTCTTTTCAGACTCACGAGGGAGTATGTTCAATGTAGTGTGAGCAGAAGACATACGCATTGTGGGGAATTAGTTACACAGTTGCTGTTTCTGTCATATTGTTAGCCGGAATTACACCCTGTAGCAATAGTTCACAGTGGGCACTGGAAGGATGTAAAAATGCATGAGAGAATTCAAATAATGAATAGCATGGCATTTTAGTTGGGTCAGATTTTAAAACTACCTTTGGAAATGAATGCATCTTTCTCTTAAAAAAGCACTCTATATATGTAGGCTTCCTGTCAAAATTGGTCTATGTTTTACTTCAATGTGGGCTCGCCTTCCAGGGCCAGGAAACAATATTTGATAGTGATGCTGAGTTCCATCGGATCTTCTTGGAGAAAACTGAGCAACGATATTAAGTTGTCTTGACAAGTAACTTTGCATTTCCTAAATGTTTATTTCACAGTATCACTTAGCACTCTGACCTACCAGAGAAGTAATCTTCACGACAGTAACTTGCATAAGTAAAGTCCAAACAAACAAACAAAAATCCACAAAGAACTTTCCCTCACGTTCTGTGCACATCGTTGAAATTCAGTGTGTTTCTCAAACAGAAATAGGTAAAGACTAGTGCATATATTGCATTTTTTCTTTTTTTAAACCATTAGTTTATACACAATATAAAGCTGCAGAATTCTCACTTCCCCAACCCTCAAAAAACTACTTCCCACTAAACTCTAAAACTGGAAAAAAAAAAATTAAATGGAGCTTCTGAAGTAGAGGTAGGGGTGGCAAGACTGGAGAATCCCTTAGGCATCTCCCAAAGGTTTTTGGTTACCACACAGCTCCCCCACGGGGGCACATTGGCAGAAGCTTCGGGCTCCCGGAGCATTGTTTTAAAGCCCAGTTTCAAACAATCATATGTTGAAATAACATTTTAACAGTTCTTCTTCCCTAAAAGAGAGAACAACAAGTAAAACTGACCTTTTGGATATAGACCAATATTAATAATAAATTCGATCCTTCCTTTACAGCCAAAACCACTCATTTCCCAATCAAGGAGTTGCTGGGAATATTGTCTACATTTTCACAGTAAAGAACTCTCCTTCCTCAAATAGATGGGATATGAAAATTCCAGGGTCAAAGGTACTTGAGGGTCAAAGATACTTGGTCTGTGCCATTCTTACCAAGGCCCATGTGAGCTAATTGGGCAGGGTAGCCCTAATGGCTACTCACTTAGTCCTGAAAGGGCGGATCCCTCATGTTGATCTTCCGTCAGGCCTGGTACAATCACACCTTGGCAAATGAAGAGATTACCTTTCTGAGGTTTGATCTCTGGCTTCCACATTTCCCCAATCATGTTCTTACAGTCTTTCCATTGCGTTATGAATAGTCCTCATTTTCTATTTTCTTTGAAGGTGATTCCTGATTGATACTTTGATAAGGATAGCTCCCCCTCCCCCCATTTAATGTTGAAATGTGTTGAAATTCCAGGAGTGGGATTTAATGGGATCAGTTGGAAATAAGATTTCCTCATTTTTATTTTTATGGTTCATAAAAAATAATTTATTCAATCAGAGTGAACTCCTGCTGGTGCATTATAGTTGCAGCAGGTGTCTTTAAAATGGCTTCTGAAAGGAAGTTCAAAATAAAAAATCCGCAAAATAAGTAGTATTTTCTTCCTGTGAGCAAGGCACACTGCTCCAGTGACACAATGAAGCCCTAGTCAAGGCTAATATGTACAGGTAACATGTAAGATAATCCAAATTAAAGATATCAAAAGTAAGTTAGAGGAATTCAGGGATGCCTGGCTGGCTCAGTCGGTAAACCATGAGACTTTTGATCTCAGGGCTCATGAGTTCAAGTCTCATGTTGTATTTGGAGCCTACTTTAAAAGGAAAAAAAGTAAGTTAGAAGAATTCACACGTAATGAAGCCATTTCATTTGATCCCTTGAAGCCTCATATTCACACTCATGATCACATAGATCCTGAGGAACTTAGACAACTGTGCCAAAAATGCTAAGGAAAGAGAAACTGGATTGTCTCTCTCCTCTTGGATAGAGACCTCAGGAAGAAAATACTTCTTTATTTGCCCACTGCTAAATTCCTGGCACCTCGTACCTTGCCTGCTACATAGTAGATGCTCCTGAAATATTTGTTCACCCCAGGAATAAATGAATGAACTGCTGCTATGGTCTCCAAATATGTATCTGTTCTTACCAACCCTAGGTGGGAATTAGTAAATTTCAAATGATATCTACGTTGATAGACAGCTAGAAAGTATTTGGCCATGTTTCCTAGTGCTTGGAATCTACAGTCCAGGTATAAAGATGAAGTGTCTTTGAGTTCGAGTTAAATGGTGGGAGAAGTTTATTCAGAAGTGTTAGTCATTTTAAGTATTTTAAACTATGTTCAATGTTTGCACTTTTGGAATGCAGATTTTGATGCAGTTTGATTTTGAAGTAGAGAAAATGTTACGGTGACTCACAAAAGCCTTTTCCATCTTAATTCCGTTTTTACAAAACTTTGAACTTGCAGAAACACAAAGATAAAAATTATACTCATTAGTGTTTTTACTTAACTCAGGAATGAATATGTTTCACTTAGGTGTGCCTCCCAATGAGGAATAAAGAGTGGTCAGAAAGATAAGAGCAATGAAGAGTAAGAGCTTGTATAGGGGTTTGTGGTTAAGTTTTACCATCTGCTGTTACCCACGGCAAATCTAGAGATCTATATATTGCATTAATAATTACTGTTTTCAGGGGCGCCTGGGTGGCTCAGTGGGTTAAAGCCTCTGCCTTCGGCTCAGGTCATGATCCCAAGGTCCTGGGATGGAGCCCCACATCGGGCTCTCTGCTCAGCGGGGAGCCTGCTTCCTCCTCTCTCTCTCTCTCTCTCTGCCTACTTGTGATCTCTGTCTGCCAAATAAATAAATAAAATCTTTTAAAAAAATAATTAGTTTTCAGCCTCATAGTTTATCAACTGCCATTATAAGGAGCTCTCATCACTTCCAAAGTAGATTCAAACCACAACAGTCTTTGAGGCAAACAATAAAACAGATGCATTAGTATATATAAACATATATAATTTGTATGTATATGCATCATATATATATTTAAGCATTTCTTCTGTTTGAATAACTAGATCGTTTATGCCTTGAAGTGAGTAAATTTTTCATTTATTTATTCAACAGATATTTACAGAGTGTCTACCATGGGACAACTAGGCATTGAGGCTAAATGATGAATAAGTCAAATGTGGTCCCTATCCCCATGGTGCTTTCAGCCTGGAGGAAAGTCTTGTGAATGAGCTCTTACATAAAGTGGCTCACTATGTAAAGTGGGATACTATGGGGAGTACAGGTTACTTTAGTGACACGTTGAAGGAACATCTAATTTGTACTTAGACTTAAGAAAGCTACCAAGAAAAGTAGTGTATGCGAACTGAGGCTGGAGAGATGAGAAGGAGTTGGCCAGGCTGACACGTCCTTTACAAATCCATATAGCTCATAGCATGGCATTCCACATAGATGGGATGCCAAATGATTTTATTTTATTAATATTTCCTTTTTTTTGAGAGCTTGCCATGGATCCAGCTTTGCATCAGCATTGGAAGAGATTCAAGGAAGTGTAAGACTTCATCTCTATAATCAAGGATTCTCCAAATTAGTGGAGAAGAAATAAAGTACGTGCATTGCTCTCTAATTGTTTTATATGTAAGAGGTTGTAATTCATAACAGCATGCATAGGGCAGACAATGAGCATTGCGGAACATCAGGAAAATGAAAGGTTGAAATAGGGGTGAAGTGCAAAGTGGATAACACAGAGGAAAAGAGACTTGAGATCTATTATAGAAGAGGTGGAATCGATGGGCAAGAACTTGACATTGAGAATGAATCTGGCCACAGAGGGAACAAGTAGTTGGGAACGAGATGTCAGGTTCAAAGTAGCAGAAAGTACTTGTTGAGCTGCAGTTTTGAGTGAATCTGATAGATCATGATGCTCAGTTATAGGTTCCTGAGTAAGAGAATGGCTAAGTTGTGTTAATGCCAAGAAAGCATATCATTTTTTCTTCCTCGTCAAAGCCCATCTCCATACAGGTTTCTTCTTGATGGGCATTTTGATTGACATTTTGAATAATGGTGAACCTTCAGGGGGCCTCTGACACAAAAGTAAGCTGTTAATTGTCTACTAATTGGGAAACAAACAAACAAACAAGACCTTGGAAGATAAGGCCTGCCTTTCCTTGCCCGGAAGCATGAGAGTGAAAGGGAAGCCTTGTCTTATTAAAGTTACTCCAACATTCTCTCCAAGTTCCTGCCACCCCTGCTTCTACCAGCTTTCTAATCCTTCAGCTTTTCAGGGCGGTGAGTCCAAGACACTGAGTAGACTAACACATTATCTTATCTTACTCTCGCTGTTACTAGAAAAGATATAAAAATCTTTGAAGGAATGAGAATGAAGCCAGAAGAAGGAGTCCCAAGATGCTGGTTAATAACTCTTGAGAATCCAGAGCAAGTGAGAGGGTCAAGATTCATAATAATTCACTATTCATAATAAGTTTAGAGGCTTTCTATTTTAAGACAGAGAGGGTTTTCACTGAGTTTGAATGGCTTCAGCTGTCTGAGGAAAACAGGTTGCTCTAATGTGCTGTTCTCTTCCATTAACATGCTAAGAGCACGGGCTCTTAGCATATGCAGTTCCCTCCGCCAAGAACGCTTCCCAACTCACCCACCCCTATCTTTTGTTTGGCGTTCTCCTAGTCAAACTTCACATTTCAACCTAGAACTTTCTCTGAGAAGCCTTCCATGACTCCATTAGTTCCCTTTCGTTATCCTCTCTCACAACACTCTGTGCAACTCCTCTCTCAGAACGCTTATCAAATGTATCTGTTGCATTCAATGTCCCTGACTTCTGCTGCTCTGTGGACTCCATGGAAAGAGGGAGCGTTTTCATTTTGTCCCACCACTGTATCTTTGGAGTCATCACCATGCCTGGCACAAAAGATGCCCCAACTACATGTTCTTGAGAGCATACATATGTGCAGCTGCTGCAGGTTAGGGTGGGAGTTGGAGGAGAAAAGTGGTGGGGCATCGCCATAGCTTGTGGGCCAGCTGGTCAACAGCCAATGATCAAAAGAATTTTCTGCAGTTGTCAGAAAACATGGATTTGTGTTGAGTCACATTCTGTATTCTGACATCAAGGTTCAGGAAAGCTAGCTGGGTGGTATTTCAGGGTTGTTGACATGAATGCCAAGATGGGATCCATATTTTCTAGATTCAGATAGTTTTGATGTTCCTACAAGTTCCTGTCCTTTTCTCTAGTAATTCTGTAACATCTGATGAGTTGGAAAATATTCGGAATTAAGCATTTAGATGAGAAAATTCCAAAATTACCAGCCAATCAGTAAAACAAAGGGATTTTACTACCAATTAATGAGTCTTTGCTTCTATGCCTTTTCTGACAGAAAAGGAAAAGCGATCCTGACTGGCGTTTCTGTCATAGATCAAGTCCAGATCTCAGAGCTATTAACTTGCTTGCGTGGAGCCGTAAGATTTGTGTTCAGAGGATTCCTCCTCACATTGTTGTCATAGCTTCTCATTTTCAGCAGACATTACACACCACTCATCACTCACTCTCCATGGCAGTACCTTATCAGCATCCTGAGCTGTGGCTGCCTCTAGCGGATGAAGAGTCTCCCAGCTTACCTAAAAGAATATCAATCATTCTTCATTCTTAGTGTTCAGACTTGCTCATCAGTCAGTTAACAACACTTCCTGCAGCCTTGAAAATTATTTCTGAATAAACACAGGGCCAAGAAGAGCTGAAATGATTGACAGCTCATAACTCCTCCAGTGCTTTATGTTTCAGAACCAGTGTGTATGCAGATGTCTCCTCATTACCAGCGTTTGGATGTCACTTAATGTAGCTGCAACCGAGAGGGGAACTGTATGGGTTAGATTGTCAAGCATCTTAATGGGGGTTTTGCGCCTGTAGCAGACATCCTAGAGAGCTCTGAAGCACGGTTGAGATTTGAGGTGAAGAGCTATCACTTGCAGATTAGGTAGCTCACAAAACTGACATGGGGAAATTTGTTTTTGGTAATTCTTTCCGTTTCTCTGTATTTTTTTTTTTCCAGATCCCCACAACCAAAGTGAGACACCTCCCACCCCACCTCCTCACTGAGATAAGTCAAAGCCTTTTGCAAAGAGCAGATGCTCTTCTCCCATCAATGATTAATCACCACCACCTTACTCAATCTTCCAGTTTGGGGCTTAGAGCTACTTGAGGAGAAATTGAGGTGGGAATGGGTGGGGATGAACGGAGGAGGTTAGGAGGAGAGAGGGTGATGGATTAATTAAATAAAAAATTTCCTGATAGTGGGTAAGATCTGACCATAAGTTTTTCTTTCCAAGAATCTGATGACTTAAGTGATGAAATTTTCTTTCCTGGAAGGGGTATTGAGAATTTCCTGGCTGGGGTGGCTGGGTGATGGACATCGGGGAGGGTATGTGCTATGGTAAGTGCTGTGAATTATGTAAGACTGATGAATCACAGACCTGTGCCCTGAAACAAACAGTACATTACATGTTAATTAAAAAAAAAAAAAAAGAATTTCCTGGCTGGTTTGAGGGGCATATTTTGAGGATAGGATGAGTTTTGAGGTTCCTTCAGCCATTTGACGGGGGTTGTCAGTCTTTACTGCCAATGAATGCCAAGTGCTATATTTGCAAAATTTGGAAAGACAATGATGGCTTCCTTCTGTTTTTAACTGGTCCTGTATTGGATTTCATCAGATTCTGCCACTGCCTAAGGAATATATTCAGTATTCACTTGGGAGTGGCAGCGCGCCTATTGGCATGGAAGAATGATCATAGAACTCAACAATGCATAACTAACAGTCAAGCTCATGGCCCAAGTTCTGGGAAATTTCATCCATTATCAGTTATCCTCAACACTGGGAGAACAGCCTAAGGCCTAACAACCATTTATATGGTATGATTTTCAGGGCAGTGAAATCAGTAAGTCTACCAGGTTCATATACAACCTAAATTTTTAATTCATTGTGAACAGGGGCTATGTCTTGTTTACCACTGTTTTGCAAGAGAATGGCACAGTACTGGGCCTGGGGTAAGGAAATGATAAGTGATGGTTGAATGAACAACACTCTCTGATTCTCCCCTTCACACCCTCCTCCTTCCCCTCCTGTGCAACTCTGCTCAACCTCTACTTCCAATGAATGCACTTAACGCTGAAGGCAGAAGTGGAGTGGCAGTTTTGGATTTAGTAGATATTAATTTGAATAAAACCCAAAGGTTTTCTTTACTGACAGCACAGAGATTTGAGTAGATGCCCTCTATGGCTATCTGGGATGGAAGCAAGGATAAGGACAAAATAGGAGCAGAAAGAGAGAACACACTGCCCATGGAAAAATACCAGACCATCGCTCATAGTGCCTTGCACTCTGAGTGATGGGGTGAACCCAGAGGTCAAAATCCTATGGGTTTTAAAATTTTAGTTTTTGCATCGGAATAAGATGGTTCTACAGCTCTACTACTAAAAAACTGAGTTGTTCATTCATTTATTTCAAGGTATTAGAATCTTTCCAAATGCTAGGCACTGTCTTAGACATTAATAATACGAAATGAATAAAACAAGATTCTAGTCTATGGGTTGCTTGTGATCTAAGGGAGCCACCTATGCAGTGCATTCACACACAAAAAAAGGCTCAGGGAGGAAAAAAAAAAAGGCATCACAAAGCACAATCCATAATATCTTTTTGTTTCTGTTTTTTTATTTTGTTTTGTTTTTGGTTTTTGTAGTCTCGTGGGGCAAATACTGGACCTAGACCAAGCCTCCTTAGTCAGTCAGACCACCAGTCTAGGTGGTATGGCCAAGGAATGTTCTCATAGTTGTATGGTCAGGTACATGAGTCTCTGAAGACCATGTGTGAGCTAAGAACATGGACCCATTCTATTAATCAGTAGATAATAATTGGAGCAGCTCACTTTTCCAAAACCCAGTTAAGACATCTGAAAACTTACTCTGGGTCAGTTTTGGTGTGTTGGTGAGAGTAGATACATCACAGAATGGAAAGCTCAGCAATAGACTGAAGGGACAAATAACAGAAGACTATGTACACTAGAGACAAATAAACAAAAAGAGGAAAATGAAAGGAAACCGGTTTCTAGAAATAAGAAGCGAGCCTTACCACTAGCACTTGAAATATCTGACAGGACCATATCAACAAGCTCTGCTGTATTTTCTATTGGCTGTTCATGGTCTATTTTTCTCTCTAGACAACTTTCTTTAAAAAGAAAATCCAGATTTCCAGGGCTGGGCAGAGTGTGGGGAAGAAACGACAGGAGGCAGGCACTGTCAAGGAAAGACGTTGTCTCTGGAAGGAAGCGAAGGGCCAGAAGGCAAGGCTGGCTCCCTGGGCAGGTTTCCTTGCTGCCACTCCATGTGTCTTTTCCCTCCCACTCCTGTGGGCACTTTCTTTCTTGGCACAGCGAGAATTGAGGAAAGTCACGACAAAAATCCTGTCATGTGCTGGGAAAGGAGAAAAAGTTTTAGATCGTTGCCTTTTTCACAAAAAGAGTTGCATGGAAATTGACGTGCAATTTTAGAGGGGAGCTTCGCCTTTGTTAAACTTACTCTAACACTCTTCTAAGTTCCCATACTCCCTGCTCCTACCTCCTTAACAAATGAAAACAACAAACCCTCCTCCCAGCAGGCACACATACCCACATGAAATGCAACTTAGCTGGCAGCCGGCATCATCTGTCCCAGGGCTATCTCTGAGGACTGTAGATTTATCTTGGACTGACTTCAGACATTTCCCCTCTGATCTTCTACTGGCGATGGTTTTCGCCAGTTTCCTTACTGCCTCCCTTGGAGCTCATTAATTAACTGATCCTCACTCTGTGAGTAAATGTGAGCCCTTGCGTGTGGCTACAGAGAGGATTATGACATTTTGTAAATGCATGCATGTGCGTGCGCACACACACACACGGAGTGGGGAGAATATTTTGGGTACCACACAGGCAACGGAGGTCAACTAGGAGAACCTGGTTTTAAAAAACCTGTTGGAGCAAGTCACCTAGAGAAAAGATGGGAAAATAGGCTGCTTATTTGGTGACATTTACTTATTCCCAATGTGATATTTTAAAAGGCAAATAGAGAAACTGGAACTTGCTATTTAATTGAGGCTCAGGTATTTCAAAGCTTGCTTATCTCTCCAGCCCGTCTGGTGTTTCCATGGTGTTCCTTTTCCGCTTCTATTAGTCTGGGACGTGGGTAGCAAGTTGATGAACATTTTTAATGAGTAAATCCTTTTCTACACCAAATTTTATAGATAATTAAATCTGATTTATAGGGCAGGTTTCAGCAACAGTCAAAGAGGGAAGAGAGGAAGGCAAAGGGGAGGGGGCCCAATCATTGGAACCCCGAGCGAGACTCTAAGAGGGTTCTGCTTTGTCTGTGTCACCTTCCCGGCAGCCCCTCAGCAGGCTTGCCGCTGGGCTTGTGATGCACAATAAGACTCAGTGACAGCTTTGCCATGGGTTTTTCAGTTTTGTTTGTTTTGGGTTTCCAAGCAGAGAAGTTCTCTTGTCCAAGAGAAGGGTCCTCATCTTTGTCTGCTGCTCTCCCACTTTTTACTCCAGGTCATGCTGAAAGCCACCCATAAAAAAAGGAAAACAAAACAAAACAAAACAAAACACAGCAAGCTCAGAATGCACCACGGAAGACTTCTCCCTTTCATTGTGTATTTGTTAAACATCCTGTACGGAGCAAACACCGTTCTGGATGCCAGAGATGCAGCAGCAATGAACAGCACAGGCCGTTCAGACTCTTGACTTGAGATGGGAAATAGACTCAGTGGAAGGAACCGTAGACAAAATACAGGGTAATCCCTGCGGATATGGAGATATGGAGACCGTGGATATGGATGGAGATACGGATATGGAGACCGTGGAGGGTGAGTGGGTTGGCCTCTGTCTGGCTGCTCGTCTGTCATTGGTAGAATCGGGTATAGACATTGGGTCTTGTGACTTCCAGGCCAGAATCTGCTTACCACACTGCGCTCTCTTGTCATTTGTAGAATACAGTAAAAGCAAAAAACAAAAATAGCCACAGCTGAGGTTTTGTGTTAAGTCGCTCTATTTATTGACCTTGAAACACCAGATGGGTTTTAATGCTCCTCTATGCATTTTCTATTTGTATTCATTCATACGCTGAAAGTTTCATATTGGTTTGAGTTATGGGTCCTGAAATATCTGGTATTGCCGGGGCTTACATGCTTAAACACATACAGCATTATATTAACCACAGTTTCCCCGTCTTGGCTCCCCTCTGAAATAATGTGTTCAAATAGGTTTTTGAAAGCCAAGATCACTCCCATCGTTGTCATTGTCATCATCATCATCATCATCCTCATCAGGAAATTCCTGAGTGATACGTGGCTGAGCTTCCGTATGCACAAATTTGCAAGGTAATGAGTCCTCCGAAACAAGACTTAATGTCAAACTGCCAGACTCCACCCTGATGCTTCACTTAGATTAAGATGCCAAGAGGCATGTATGTCTACGGGCAGCCTGCTTGCATTTTATCTTTGAATTATCTTGCATCTTTCCTTTGAATTTTTTTTCTGATTATCATAGTAGTATAAAGTTGTTATCCAATTTGCACATAACAGAAAATATATTGTACTGAAAACAAAAGTCCTCTGCCCCAAGAAAACCACTGGCCGTAGTATGATGCACACTGTTCAAACTTTCTTACGCCTACAGCAACGTGGGAGCTCGCGTAGAGTGCTGTGCTGTGACATCAAAATAGCTTGATGATGATTTTGATTGTCTTTTCCTGTCTGTATATAGAAATCCATTTCTATATTTTTGAACAGTGATACAGTATTTGCTCTAAGGTTAAACAGTAGTTTACTTAAACCAGTCCATACTTAGTTAATATTTGGGTTATTGACAGTTATTCTCTAAAATTCATTCTTGTATATATTTATTTGATAACTATACTTATTAACCCAGAATTCCATGTTTTGCTTTTAGATCAAGGAGTCCAAGCACATGATCTGATACACATGCACATATATATGAATGTCAGCAATATAGTATGTAAAATAAAATTAAGAATTACAATGTAATTAATATATGTTGATAGATGTATTATATATGTATGTATTTCTTCCCATAGTCAAAAAACTATTCCACTTGACTTTGAAGGCAGTTTGCAAACTCAAAGAAATCCTCAAATTACCTACTCACCTTTTTTCAAAAAATTATACAATATAACATAAATAAAATCATTTTTTTTATCACTTGGCTGGGGCTGTGTTATTTAAAGCTGGGTAAGTGAGGTGGTAGCTATTAGCAAAACTGATTTAAAATGTAGTGAAGATTAAAAAAATTCTTTCTTTATGAATCAAGCCGCTATTACTCTAAGTCAATTAAACCAACCTCCCTCAAGGAAAAAACCTAAGGATTCGAATTCCTTTATTAGAAGGATGTTATTAAAATGTCTCTGTGGTTTATTGATTTCTTTAGTTCTGCTTCTCGAAGAATATGGGAATCACTAACAGAACTGAGACCAATACTAAATGCTTGGAAATGCTGGTCAAAATTGTATTTAGAGACAATAAAAGCAGTGTGTCAGGATGTAGGTGCTGGCTAGAGACTTTTCTTTCAGGTTGCTTCTCATTCAGACCAGGTATTCCCACTCCTTGTAACTGCCATATTAACTTCTAAGTTTCTCAAGGAAGAAAGCCTGGGATTAAAACTTAGTGGACTGTTCCTTAGAACCTTTTTACTGTTGGTGTCTTGTCACTGTGATGCTGTCTTTTGCTTGGATTTTGCCTTTCTCTTCATTGGCATTTCTTGGCCGGGAACAAGGAAATTTTCATGCTTTGTCCATCCTCTTGGTTGCACCAAGTCTGAACGTCAGCATGGCCTCCTCTATGCCCCAACACCGAATTCTCTCCTAGCTCCACTGTTGAACAAAGAAGCTAAAAATGGTCTGCAAGCTAACACACTACTGTATACTGAAACCTTGAAGATGTTGATATAAAACTCTTATTTAAAAGATGAGGAAACTCAGCCCAGAGAGATTTAGTGACTTGTTTAGAATCTTGCCATAAATAAGAACTAGGACCAGAATCCACATTGGATGGATCTCCTGACTCTAGTCGTGTATCACGTCAGTGCACCCATCAACCTCTCAGTCTTTCATGCCCTTCTCAAAGACTGGGTTGGCCACCATATCTGTGTCAACTCGTTTTCCTCCCAGAATTGGCCCCAAAGTCTGGCCTTCATCCCTAAAACTTTTGCTGCTTATATTATCCGACCAAGAATTAGTGATTACTCCTTCCTAAGGGATGAAGTGGATTGGAGCGATAGATTTTTAAGGTGTCTTTTTCCCTGTCAGTGTTGGTCCTGTGAGTAAAACCCTTCTGACCTTCTGGCTGATGACTTCTGTCTCTTTGAGGCTCTCATGCTCTTGTGAGAAGATACGCCCTGGGCATTGTTTTCTGTCTTAATATCTGTGTGAAAGCTTAGCACCCTTAATTCAGCTAATCAAGAAACATTCTGTATTTTTATAGGAGTTGGTCTAAAATTAACACCTCTAATGCACAGAGTTACACACTCTTTATGCTCAACCTGAGGATGTTCAGTACTATGGGGTGTTAATAATGTGATTCTTATGTATCAGAGGGATAATGGCTGGAAACGAGTTCTCACCGCTTGCTCGTTGCATGACTTTGGATAACCTAACATCAGTGAAGCTTGGTTTATCATTAGTAAAGTGGGGATAATGATAGTTGCTCAGAAAGGTTCATATGGGCATTAAATGAGGTAACGTGTTCATTCAGTGCCCAGTATGGGGCCTGGCATATGGTGAGTTCCCAGTAAAATGCTACTTTGCTTTTTTTCTCTCCTTCCCCCTTCTATTCCTGCTACTGAAAAGCCCCTGTCCAAGAAAAGGAATGGGAGAGAGTTGTAAGAATCTAAAGACATCCATTTTAGTTTTTCTTCTTTTTTTAAATCAAGAATTTTTGCTGAAGGTGCTGCATTATAAATGGACTTCTCAAAAGCCACTTGTATCAGTAGTCTGATCATTTATTCCTTGATGAGAAATATTTTGGTCTATTAGCAAGAAGAAAGATTAACTGCACATTAATCAAAAACTTCAAGATGAGTAGAAGTGTGCATATATCACAGAAACTGTCAGAGAGGTGCCACTGCTGCAGACTGGGAAACGTGAGTTTTGCGCATGGACTCTGGTCCATGCTTAAGGGGGGCCCGACTATCCCGTTAACTGGGCGACTGTAAAATGTTCTTAAAATTCCATATATGCTATTTTTTTTAAAGGAGAAATTGATTTGATTTGATTTTTACTTTTTTCCCCCTTCTCCTAAGCAATTAATTTCTTGCTGGTACTGTGCCTGGAAACAGTAGGAGAAAATGAGTTGCTAGAAGTGTATTTCTAAATTAGCAATCATCTCCGTGATGTGCGCACTTAGTCAATGTGTTTATTTCTCCGTTATTGTCTGTTTTCTAAAAATACCTGGAGAAAGCCATGTGTGTCTTGGTAATTCCCTAGAAGCTGAAACAGGGCATGATAAAGGCTGCCCGAGTTTGCCATTTTGGGGTTCTTACTGTTGTTTCTGGGCTGAGGCAAGAGAAGAGTCTTCTAAAAATGAAACAGTTCTGCCTCCGGCTGGAAATCCTCCTCTGGCTAGCATAATTATCTACTCAAGAACTTTAGTTAAAGCGTCTAGTTAGATTTGAGGTGTCACTACCTACTCCCCCCGCCAAAAATGCTCTTTGAAAGCTTTGAAGGATAGCCCCATTGAAAGCTCAGTAGTCACAAAAATAAAGGTTTCACAGAGTGTAAATTCTCTGTCGGGGTGGGGAGTTGTTATTTAGCTATTTGCTAGTATGCCATTATACCAACATATAATGGGACAGAGTTACCCAGGAAACAGTGATGCAGGGCTAGAGATTGTGTCTGTGTGCGCGTGTGCGCACACACGCGCGCGCGCGCGCGCACACGCACATTTAATCAGGTCCACAAAGCTTTTAACCATCCATCGTCAGGGCTCTTTTCCCCATTTTTGCCTTTTCTTTAAGGCTCACTGCTACACCCAGTGTGTATGGAGTAGCTTTCAAGAGGCGCGAGTGTATCAGGAAATGGAGAAGTGTAAGTTGTGAGTCTCTAAGGAGACTTGTACTGGGTTTATAACCCATTTGGAAATGTTACCACCATTTCATTTCATCCCAGAGACCCCCCATGGAGCAGTAAGAGGGGAGAGTGGGATGATTCACCTAATTTCTTTGATGTAAATTTAAAATTTCTCCTGACAGAGTATGCTGGAAACTGGGGCTTGAATGCATCATCCTGAAGAATTTTTGCAGTTGCCCAGAAATGTGGGGCTAGAGAGAGCAGATGCTCGGAAATGCCGTTGACATTTCCAAGTTTTTATAGCCCTGGTACATAGCCCACTAACTCCAGCATGCTTCACACATGCAGAAGGACCATTTGTCATTTTGATGCCAAGATGATACTCACAACTCTAAATGAAACGGATTACTTCTTTCTACCTCCTGCTTGGACAGTCAAAGTAGAGCCATTTCCCACATTTATTGGTCACCTTGTACATGCCTGAATGGCAGAGTGGTATCGGTATTTGCTCCAGGGCAGGGGAAATGAGGGTCTCTAAAACTGCAAAAAGTATGAGTTTCTGTCGTGCTCAATTACAGTATGATTTATTTGGCAAAAGTGACTTCATTGAGAAACATACAAATAATAGTTTTTAAAGGTACATCAATTCTGAAACAATTAGCATTCAAATAGATGGTACACACCTATATGCACCATTCTCTGTATTTAAACAAAAAGTATTTACCTGGGCAACTCAGCAACTTGCCAGCTCTGAAAATCTGGACAACTTCCCAGACAGGAGATATTTTGCATTTTAAGTTGCAGACATTATAGTCAGAAAATTTCTATGTCAGTTCTCCCTGCAGTTAGGGAATTATTCCTTTATGCAATACTCAACACGTGACCATCACCAAAGAACACATTGAGGTCAAGATTACTCGTATTTTGGTTCCTGGATAAATGAGAGTGGCCAGGGACTTGGTTAGAAGCAAGTTTTTACTTTTCTGGAAACCTAAACAAAGGGCAGGATTAACCAATTCTCCAAATATTTATCAAGTGCCCACTCTGACCAAAAGGTATGCTGGAAGCCATGTTGCTCTTTCTCTGGCCTGCACGCCCAAAGGGTTCTGTACTCTTAACATATCTGCCAAATGCCTGGGAGATGATCCTATCAGGGCAAATTTTGTCTGTTTCCAGTGTGCATAACAGAAGTTATTATTCTATGCCTTAGACTTATGGATTTGGATAGCAGGGGTCCCCTGAGGCCTGCCCGGAGGCAAGCAGGCAAGTCTCCACTGGGTGGCTAGAATCTGTGCTAGACAAATTCCTATAAGGGATAACGATTTTCTGGCAACCGAGTAGACCCAGAAATTGTTCATGCTCCTATTATCCCCTTCATAATCTCTTAGCCACCTGTGATTCACCCAGTAACCATCTGATGGGTTCATTTGCTCTGAACTGGAGAGCTCAGGCAGCTTGATTCACCTCCAAGTTTGATTCTGTATTCAGCCTTGGGGTCAATCTTGGTCCCAAGCAGGTGGAAATGAGTGGAAGGTGATTGTTCAATGACTCGGTCTCTGGTCTTGTTGACTATCTACCCTAGCTATTACCTTCCTTGTGAATGAAACCCTATCTTGAGGACGCCTGGGTGGTTCAGTCAGTTGTGTTTGCCGGCGGCTCAGATAATGGTGTCAGGATCCTGGGATGGACTCCCACATCGGACTTCCTACTCAGTGAGGAGCCTGCTTCTTCCTCTCCCTCTGCCCCTCCCTCCCTGCACCTCTCATGCTCTCTCTCTCTCTCTCCCTTTCTTTCTCTCACTCAAATAAACAGATAAAATCTTAAAAACAAAAAACAAAAACCTCCATCTTGAATCTTAATTCCAGTAATGGATAAACCCTTGGTGCTCCTGTGTTTATCGTCAGCCTCTGCCTGGGATCCTAGACCCTCCACCGCTATGATCCTGTTCCACCACCTGAGTCATTTTATAGACCTAAACTTTACTGCTTCTGGTTGGCGACTTTTACCTGTTGCCAGATTTCCCTGATATCAACTCTGCCTGCTGCCAGCCCTGCTCCTGATGCTGCATTTGCCTTCTCTGCCAGCACACCTGTTGCTCACTGCTGACTCTCCCCTGATGCACATTTGCCATCTGCCTGGACTTTTTGTGCTGATTTCCTGCTGCTGGGAATGTGTCCTGCCCTCTGCGTCTTTAACCGTGCTTAGAACGTATTATGCTAACAACAAACAGGCTCAACTTTCAAAAACCGAGATACGTGTTTAGTCTGTCCTATCCTCTACCAAGGCCTGTATATAAAATATAATGCTTATCAAACACATCATAACATGGAGAATATTTGTATAAAGAGTTCCAGCTTGTGAGATAATCGCCCTGTAGGAACAAAGGAGCAAATAGAGGAGAATAGCATCCAAATCCAAAAAGCAAGTATGGGTAAAAAGTTCTGGAAAAGTGAAGTAAATGTTATCAATATAAATAATGTTAATATTTCTAAGGATGTTTGCTGATGGACTCAGCTGTCTTTCAACATGCCAAGGGGCATTGCTGAGGCGACAGGGCACCTTGAAAGAGAGTTGTGCTCACTCCTGCTGGGGGACAGGAGAGAGCGTTGGAATGGCCTGGCCGGGGGCTTGCTGAAGGAGAGTTAGAAAGGAAAGAGTGCTTTTAGTGAACCTGTGTGTTTACGGAGAAAAGCAAGGAGGCTTAGAGGAATGGGGAAGAACCGAGCCCAGGTTAAGGACGTGAGGAAACAGCAATTTGAGAAGGATTAGGAGGAAGTGTTGGAGAGACCAAACAGAAAAGAAACAAGATCAGACGGGTGGCAGTGAGGGCAGGAGAGTGGGGTGCAGGAAGAAGAGAGAGACAACAGAAACCAGGAAAAGCTGATGAAACCAGAACTCAGTTTACGGAGAGTAAATAACAAGTAAGTCCTCAGAGTTAAGAAAACTGTTCAATGGGCTGAACGAGGAGAGTCTCGGGTTCCCCAGACCGTCACTAACAGGTGCTTTCTCAAAGTCAAAAGGCTTTGCACCCAGATAAGAAAATATGTCTTTATTCACAGACCTAAGGATCTGATGAGAGGTTGTGACTAATGCCCGGCAGAGATCCCAGGGAAGTCTTAAGAAAAAGCCAAGTTGGGGTCTTAGGAGGGGTAGATGTGTAGGAGAGAGAGAAGGAACATGAGCACATACCAGGACCCAGCCGCTGGATTCAACCTCATGCCAGAGCACCCCAGAAACCGAAGCCCACATTTGTAACTGGCTCTTCGTATTTACTGCTTTGGGCCTCGAGGGTCCTTCGTACAATAGGAAACTTGCACCAACTCTGTGTAAATGATGGTAGACGGCGGTGGAGCAGAGCAGAGGGGTTAAGTCACAAGGCTTTGGTTTGAATCCTAGGCTCTCCTTTTCAGGAGCTCTGTAACCTCCCACAAAGGTATTTAATCTACATACCTTAGTTTCTTCATCTGTGAAATAGCAATAGTCATGGAAAGGACTACTTTGAATTTCCGTGGGGATTAAATGAGATAAACTTGCTAGGAATACGAAAGATCCATTAACATGAGAAAGACAGCCTGTGGAGAAAGGAAAGTAGGGTGGGTTTCCCTGCCTTTGTTCTTCTCTGGATGTGTAGCAGATAACTGAAGAGAGAACAGCAGTAACCAACCAGCGGTGTGACTGGAGGAGCATTTTGCTTGCTTTCTACCCTCAGCTTGGAAGGGGAGGATTTGTGGATGCAGCCTGTTTCATGGCAGGATGCAAGGGAGTGATTTCCCTCCCAGGAGGGAGCCAACAGTCTGGCTAAGCCTTCAGACTTTTATTATTTTGACTTTCTTGGAGACCCAAACAGCAGAATTAGTCAAGGTCTTCATATGCTATTTCACCACGTAGTTAACTTGTTGAATATAGCAGATTCTGCAAGACTTTAAACTAGGCGTTGCATTTATTACCACATCCAGCCAACACACTCCACTTGAAAATAAACCAGGACGTTCATGTGTTGAATTCTGTAAAGGTGATTTCATGTTAATGATAAGTAAGATAATAGATGGTGCTGGAAGAATTGCGAGACTGTAACACACTTGAGGTGCTAAGGCAACTGACTAATGGGAGCTAGGCCATTTGAGATATTCAGCCTTGGATATATTTTAGAATTATGGATCTATTTATAAGATTGCCACATATCATTTAGCTTGTTCCCTTCACAATTCTAAAGCCTTTTATAGAAGATGAGGCCAGAGAATTGTTGGATTCCACCAATTCAGCATTCCAACCAGCTGCTATACCTGTCCAAAATGGTTAGGTCAGCTTCTACCAAGCGAAAAAATTACTTCCTGGTGTGGATCAAGCCCTGTTGGGAAGGCGTGTTAATCTTTTTCAGTCCTGACTATGTTATCCAGTTTCTTTGCCTCAAGTAGTCAAAAGCCTTTATGACCCTTTCAAAGAGTCTATTTGTCATTGTCTCAAGAAACTCTTTTTGGATTACTTACTTAAACAATTAAAACTATTTCTTTGGGGCAAAAATAATCTTTAAAGGAAATGATTTCTAAGATGGAATCCACGGGGGGGAGCGGGGGCTGGGTGGATCAGTGGGTTAAAGCCTCTGCCTTCAGCTCAGGTCATGATCCCAGGGATCCTGGGATGGAGCCCCGCATTGGGGCTCTCAGCCTGCAGGCATCTTGCCTGCAGGCATCCTCTCTCTCTGCCTGCCTCTCTGCCTACTTGTGATCTCTGTCTGTCAAATAAACAAATAAAATCTTTAATAAGATGGAATCCACAGAGGATACCACAGAGAGTCTGCTGACCCACTCCTATGGTCAGGTGGTTCTAGTGGCATAAATGGCACTGTTCCAGGATCTTCTGGTAAAGCCTAGTTCCCTATTAAGAGGCTTCTAATGTCCCTTTCAGAGTTGGTGGAAGATTTCTCTCTAACGAGCTATGCAGCCTATTTAGCCTGTAGCTTCTAGGGATACCATCTGTGCAATGATTACAATCTTGAGAAGTGCATTATGGCCTCCACCCACTGTCAAAAAGCCTCATTGTTGGTATTTTTACTGACTGACACAGCAGAGCTGGTATTGACTCCCATCTGGCACTCTGGTCATTTTCTAATTCTGTGCAAAAGACTGCAGTATTCTCAAATATCTTCCCATGAACTCTCAGAACCTTCCCATGAATTCCCAGGCTTGTTTGTCATAATTACAAGGTAAACACTCCAATGCCAGATGATAGGACTTGCCATGAGATTTCTTTTGAAGTTTTTTGAGTACCCTTTTAAGATGGTGCAATGTTTCACATTTGGAACATGGCTGATGTTTATGGCTGTAGGAGTAGATTTCAACGGCATATACTCTGGTAATAGTAGTATTCATAGATTATTGTCAAGAACTTCTGACTCCTGCAATATGGATAGTATATGCTTGCTTCTTTGTACTTACAGGCTCTGTGACAACTTGAGTACATGCATGGAATATATCCTTTAACTGCCCTCACAATTCTGCCTGAGAAGTATGTTGAAATCAGCAAAAAATAAAATGCAATAAAAAAAAAAAAAAAAGAGCAGGGAAGATCTGCATCAATATGGGAACCTAGGGAGTATTACCATTTCCCTGCCAGGTACTTTGACTGAACTAACTGTAGTGTAGATGGAATGAAATTAAAAGAAGTCATTGCAGTTGTTATACAACTGTCTTCTATAATAGCAGTGAAGTGTTCTGGAAAACAAGGAAGTACCTGGTAGAACCCAATTAACACCTTTTAAATATAGAGGACCATGGAATGAATAGGAACTTTTTTTTAGATTTCTTTTTCTTGGAAGGATAACACATGTAGGTGTGGCTGCAATGGGAGGTTGTGGAGGCTTATGCAAATGGGCACAGCATAGATAATGCAGTAGTAAAACAGGATTCTAGTTGAATCCTACTGGCTGTTTTCCCCAACTGTAGAGTGGCACCAGAAAGGGGGCCTGGACAGCCACACAAGGTAAATAATATGGAGAATGTGACAAGAGAAAGTTGGGTATAGCCAAGTGTGGCAATTCCCCTAAACATCTGCTTAGAGATGGACATGCACTTTCCCAACCCTCAGTTGGTTACATCTCAATATATCCTGCTTCCATGGCCTTTACACAGGAGGCTTGGAATAAGATTTCTCACCAAGAAGATAAAATGGAGATTGGGAGATAATCCACTCTTCTGCTCCTAGGCATATATGAGGTCAGGAGAGCAGAATTTTCACTCAAAGGTCAAGCAACAAAAAAAGGCTTTCAACATAAATTTATGAAGAAAATATAATATTTGAAATTTAAGGGAAAGTTTTTTAAACAATTTTTTTAAAATGAAGCACAAGTAAATTTATAACATTTACTTTATGTGCTCCATAAAACTTTAGAATATATAGACTTTAGGCAAAGAAGAGATGAAAAACGAAATGAGAGACAAGAGAAGATAGGAGTCATCTTCTGTGCATAAATAACAAGATGAGGAAATAATATAACAGTACTGTGATGGAAGAATCAACGTGTGTCCTGAAGGAAGCAGAAAGAGCACTGAAGAACATCACACCAGGTAGCGAACTGAGGGGAGTTTACAAAACAGAAGGAATGGCAAAAAGTAGTTGTTGGATGTGTTGAACTCAATGAGGAAATCCAACCCATAGATATTTGATGCTCTTGAAGAAGAAAGAAAAAAAATAGAAGCAACCATCAAGTTTTAAAAAGGAAGAAACTTTCTGAGATTTCAGAGCAACATCTAGACATATTATTGGGAAATCTATGAATTTCAGAGTTCAAAATGTCTTTCATCATCCCGTCAGACACTTGGGAATAAAAGTCAAGCGGGTCCCTGAGTTTTCTTTGATAACTTTAAATGCCAAATAATGCTGCTGGTGCTGAATGGCAATAAAAATAATGAACACTTCCTGAGCGTTTTGATACATCAGGTACTAGGACATATGCCTTTACATAGGTAAGTAAAGCCTCCCAATGACTTTCAATGTAAGTGCTTATATTCTCATTTTGTAAAATAATATTTTCAATATAGCTAAAAAAAATAGAAGAAAATTTAAAAATAACAAGAAAAAACAAAGGAAAGAACATTGAATCGTAAAAGGTATAACATATAAGCCTGGCATAATTAAGACCAGCCATATAAATGAAGATGATAAAGAAAATTAAGTGAAATTCCCCTACTTTTTAAAAAAAGACTCATATTGATTGAACAAACAAAAAAGAACCAAAAGCAAACTCAATTCTATACTGTCAATGAGAGCAACCTTCTTCTTCCACTTCAAGTAACTCCGAAAGTTTAAAAGTAACAAGATAGACAATAATATTTAAAGCAAATGAAAACAAACATAAATAAGGACAAATGCTATTATTCAAGTAGACTTTAACACAAAAGAACTTTAAATGTACTTCTAACAAAGAGATTAATTTCATACTGAAAAAGGCAGTAATGCCTTAAAGCTGACCAATATATAATCATTGTGGGAGGCAAAAATCTCTCTCAATATTTCAGGGATTAATGGCAAAAACACAAATGAGGAAAAGATTTTAATGGCTTTGAAACAGATGATTTAACAGACTTAACTAATACTCTGTTTTCCAAAACACAGATAATATATTCATTCAGAGAGGCAATTAACATTTTTTTAATATTTCAAAGTATATTAGACCAAAGAACTCCTTAAATAAATGCAAAGTCACAAAAAGTGTGCAGGACTCATTGTTTCTGAACACAGTGTAAGAAGCTAATTATAAAAATATAAAATAACTCCCTTGTTCTAGCCATTTGGGAATTAAACAACTGCCACAATTTTCCTCAATAATTGCTGGATTAAAACAGCGATCAAAATACAGTTTTAAGAATTACAAAATAGGGATCCTGAGAATAGCACATATCAAAACATAAGGGATCCAGTCAAAGCTGTAATCATAGGCAAAATCAATATGCTTTATTGACTTATTTAGGAAATTCATTAGAACAGCAATCAGATTAAGAAATAAAATGAGAATGACTGTACTTTGATCCATAAACAATAAAAAATATTTAGTAACATTCAAATTCTAGGTATGCAGCCTATTGGCAAATTAATAATAGAAGAATACTCCCTTATGATGGCAGGACGTGTCTATCATACTTCATGCAGTATTCATAAACCATTCTCATTAAGGAATCAGACAAGGATTCTATTATCATTGCTATTATTTAACATACTTCAGGAAGTTATAGCCAATGCAACATGTCAAGAAAAATAATTCAGATAGACAAGTATCATAAAAGAAGAGATTTCCATATGATATAAATTATGTGGAAATCCCAATAAAGTCAAAAGAAAAACTGATAAAATATAGTTCAGGGAAAATGTCAAATGTAAATGAAATATAGACAAATGAATGTTTCTATATATTATCAATAATCAAAATGCAAATTAAATGAAGCTCTAGTCACTTCAGAAACTATATATATGTGTGTGTATATATATATATATATGTAAATAAGAAAGGAACTCAACAATTTAAAATTTATATGGAAGAATCAATGTCTAAGAACTAAATCCATTTTGAAAAAAAGGAAAGATTTGTCTTATTAGATGTTGTCATATATTATATTATAAAGCTACAGTTATAAATCTGTTGCAAAGAAAAATAGACCATAGAACAGTCTAGAGGTCTCAGAAGCAGACTCAAGTTCATGTGGAAAATTAATATCCAAAGAGGGGGCCCACAGTATTAATAGAAAAGAGATTATTTAGTACATGATGTTGGGAAAAATGTCTTATGGTATAAAGACAAGTAAAACATAATGTATAGAGAAGACTACAGAGAAATTAAAGAAATGTGAAGGTAAAACCATAAAGTTAATAGAAAATAATGTAGAAGAATATCTTAGTACCTCAATTGTGGAAAAATACAACACTCCAGAATCATGAGGTGGAAAATTGCTGAATTTGATTACATTACACTCTGATTTTTATTCAATGTTGAATACCATTGGGACTAATATCTGGAATATACATGAACTTCATACAAATAAACAAGAAACAGATATGAACCCCAATAGAAAAATGGCCCAGGAATATATGTAGAGGAAATTCATAGAAGAGGAAACCCTAGGGACTAATACACTTACACAGAGATGCTCAAAACCATTAGTAATTAGATGAATGCAAATTAAAATAACAATGACATATCCCTGAAGACCTGTCAGATAGATAAAACATTAGCTGACACTGTTAAGTATTGGCAGGAGGAGGGGATGTATGAATACTCAGGCACTGCTGGTTGGAGTATAGAATAACACAGATGACCTGTAGCAAACAGGCAGGACTTACCCAAACTAAATGAGGGTGTTCCCTATGACCAGTGATTCCACTCTTTATAGAACCATAAGTACAAATGAATGAAGATGTTCCTTGAAGCATTGTTTGTGGTGGCAGGAAGTTGGAGACCATCCAATTATCCACCACTGGAGGAATGGATATATAAATATTGTGATTGCATGCTATGGAAAAACATACTGGTTAGGACCAATGAACAACGTGTAGACATGCACTAACAGCAACACAGATAAATTTTTAAAAACTTGGATGGAATGAGAAAAGCAAGAAAGAATGAAATTTACATTGCACAATAGCATTTGTGTAAATTAACAATTCATGTACATGAGTGAATATACATTTCACAGATACACATATGAAGACTTGAAAAAGATAAAAACAAATGAAAATAGTTAAATTTGAGGGTAAGGAAGGACATGGGAATGGGGAAGAAGGTTCCAAGTGAATGAATGAATAAGAAAGAAGCCTTGCAAGGTAGGGTAAGGGAGAAAAAAGGAGGGTGGAAAGGAAGGAAGTGAGAGAGGGAGGAGGGAAAGGAAAGAAGGAAAGAACAAGATAGTAAACTTGAGATAGAAGCAGGATATTTTTGAAGGACTAAAAAGAAGACTTGATTAAAAGAAATTCCATGTTGGTGCACCTGAGTGGCTCAGTTGGTTAAGCATCTGCCTTCAGCCAAAGTCATGATCCCGGGGTCCTGGAATCCAGCCCCTCCTCCTTATACCACCCTTACACTCTCACACTTGCTCTCTCTCTCTCTCTCTCATAAATAAATAAATAAATAAATAAATAAATAAATAAAGTATTTTTTAAAAGTAACTAAAAGAAAATGCATGCCATGTCTCAGATCTCAAAGTTCAGAATTATAACAATGTCAGTTTTCAGAAAATTTAGTCATAAATGTAATTTAATTCCATTAAAAATTTGTGGGAGATTGCTTGTGTAACTAACGGAGTGATATAGATGCACTTTTTACACCCCCTGACTCTTTTCTACCTTCTGTGTCCTGCAAGGCTGACCTGGAAGAATTGCATCAGAAGGCTCTCTTATATTCTGGTTTCAGGACGAGTTTGCCTGGCAATAGATGGAAGGGCAGGAGCAGGGTTATTTATGTTTGTGTGTTTTAGAGGGGGAGGGCAGTGGGAATGGGGATAGTATTTATCTCAACTCCTGCTTCCTTGTAGGACCACCTTAGGTTGGATGAACCCTCTACTATCAAGTAGCTGCATGGCTCTTTGCAACTTCAGGCCTAGAAGTGATAATGGCTCCTGGCTGTCACTGACCCCAAGATGATGTGCTGTTCACAGTTGCGTAAGAACAACCATGAAAACTGTGAAAGAGATTAACAAGAGCAACTTGTGCTATCAGAAAAATTCAAGTATATTCATAACTATAATAATTTTTTAAAACTAAGTGATAGTGCAAGGATAGGCAAAGTATAAGAAAGTGATAAAACACAGCCCTATGTGTTTGTGTTCTTATTTGTGCACATATAAACATGAATAAAGGTAATATTTCAATGGTTTGGGGATATTTAGCTAATTACTTTGAAACGAAAAAGTTAAATTCTTATGTCATGGCACATTCAGAATTAAATTCAAGATAGATGAAACAGTGAAATGTAGGAAGTTATGAAAGGATAAAGGAAAGAAGGGAGGAAAGAAGGAAGAAAAGAAAGGAAGGAAAAGGAAGAAATTGACTAAAAATTAATTTGAAATCTGGTTGGGAAAGATAAGTATAAAAACAAAGATAAAAATAATAAAAACAAAGACTAAACAATTTGATTAACAAAATGTATAAAAATAAACTGTTGATATAAATGATAAAATGATAAAAATTTAATTTAAAATAATAAAAATTTAAAAGACAGGTGTGAATAAGAAAAAGGAATCTGCAATAAATGACTGGTAAAAAATTAATTTAAAGACTTGTTTTCTCAAAATACATTTTTTCTTTTTTTTTTTTATTTAAGCTTTATTTAAACATATAATGTAACCCCACCACCCTCTCCCAACCCCTCTCCCCCCCACCCCCCTCAGTTTGTTTTATGACATTAAGAGTCTCTTTTGGTTTGTCTCCCTCCCGATCCCATTCAAAATACATTTTAAAACATGAGCAACTCAACAGAAATAAAGGCACTCACAAAAGGCAATTGTGAATGACTGATCAGCTCTGACAATTTATTTACCTGCACCAGTACTAAAATGAATATAAATTAAGATAACATGATACTACTTTCACTTATTAACTTAATAAAAATATAAAACTAGTGCTGGCAATTTTCTGGAAAAATAGAGGTATAAATTATTAAAACTTCTTTGTTAATAGACTTTTTTTTCTTTAAGCTCTTAGCCCAAAGTGAGGCTTGAACTCATGAAGATCAAGAGTTGCATGTTCTACTGACTGGGCCAGCCAGTCACCCTAAAACTTTTTTGGACACAATCTGCACACACACACATTTAAACTTTAACTTGTTATGTAATTTTTTCTTTGAAAATAATCAGAAACAAAGGCAAAACATGTATAAGGAATTTTATCATAATATAACTTGTGATATTAAAAAAATTGAAAAGAACCCAAATATCATAAACTGGTAATTAATTAAAGTAGGATATCTATATGATTATATACTATGAAGGCATATAGTCTTTTCACATACTATTTAATAAAATGCAAGAAATTCTTACTTTTCTTTTGGTTAAAGGGCAAGAATAGTTCATGGGATTTTAACATGTGACGTACAAACTCAATTAAAGATAAAGGGGTTGTGCATTCTCAAAAAGAAGAATAGAAAATAAAAATGCCAAAATATTAAAAATTGCTATCTCTGGATAATTACCATAAACATGGTCTTAAATTTCTTCTTTGTATATGTGTTCTATTTTCCTAAAATTTATAATAAATTCAAATGAAAACTTCTATAATCAGTGGAAAAATTTTAAGCTTGAAAGGAGTTATTCTTTTTTGTTGTTACATATAGGACAACAAAATCTTGTTGGCTAGACAGTGGACCATTATAAATATCAGTTGGGAGTTAGTGAAAAGGAGTTTCCTAAGGGCTTCACACCATTTACTATATGACTCATAATAAATACGAATATGTCTATTTACTATATTAAACTCATCAGCAAATAATTTTCTTAAATTGCAATGATGAGCCAAATGGTATATTTGCAGAGTTGGGATAATGCTTTCATTAGGTTATTTTATTGGTGATTTTAAATATCCAAAAGATAATTATGAGAAAAGCTCACATCTGAAACTTTATGTAGATTCTGTAACCAGTATTAAAAGATTAAAAGATTAAACATTTTAAGAATCTGTTTGAATAAAAACTGATTTGAGTCAGGCAGTGCTAAATTGGAAGTGGTCGAGTGAGCTTCGGCCTTCAGAAACCAGGGGTAAGGGGAACCTGGGTGGCTCAGTGGGTTAAGCCTCTGCCTTTGGCTCAGGTCATGATCTCAGGGTCATGGGATGGAGCCCCACATCGGGCTCTCTGCTCAGCAGGGAGCCTGGTTCTCCTCTCTCTCTGCCTGTCTCTTTGCCTACTTGTGGTCTCTCTCTCTGTGTCAAATAAATAAATAAAATCTTAAAAAAAAAAAAAAAGAAAGAAAGAAAAGAAACCAGGGGTAAGACTTCTCTAGAAAAACAAAGAAAGGAAAGTACTTGATTGGTTATAGTTTAAAGTCTAGTTGCCTGTTTGTCATTGGTTGTCTTTAGGTTTCAATTTTGTAGCCTTGAGGCATTTACAGATTTAGATCTGGTTTGCTTATGTGGTCACCCCTGGCATGAGAGATACCTCAATTCCTTGTTTTAATTAATTTAATAGTAGTAATGCACTTACTGTTATTTTCATTATTTAGGTCCAGAAAACAGATTCCATTTCTGTGTTCTGAGGAGCCAGGTCATTAACTGATGATAATATAAGGAGACAGTATTTGAATCCTACCACTTATTAATCTTCCACTCTTTGATACTGACTTGAATATAGACAGAAAGAATGGATTGCCTTTGGGGATCAAAATTTTAGCTACATTATGTGCTCTCTACCAGATTAGAGAACAAAACAAGCTCTTTACCTTCCCTCTTAAACTCTTCAGTTTTCTTTTTTCCTTTCCTCACTTTCTCCCTTCCTGCCTTATAACATGGCCACACCCCATTCATTTATGGCTACTTTTGCCTTACAGTGGCAGAGCTCAATCACTGTAAGGCCAACAAAGTCTAAAATATTGATGATCTGACCCTTTATGGAAAGAATTTGCTGAAACCTCCGGTAGAGGAAGGGGTTACCAAAACAGAAATGAGCAGGCTTGCAGAAAGAGTTTTTAATTGCTTCAAACTATCTTGATTTTCTTGCAGGAACAAAATCTCAAAGACATTGGACCTCCCTGGCTTATGTAGCAGAACCGTTCTTTAAGGAGCTATTTCCTTAAAAAGCAGAGGCACAGTCTTGAGCTACCCTCTCTGAGGTTGCTCTGACAGAGTAACAAAGAATTGTTTATTTCCCAGTAGACCCTGGAAGCTATTTGAGTAGGTAACATATGCCTAAACCCAATGAAAACCATTGACAAGCCCCATGAAGACAGACCTGGGGTTTGGGTAAGTACATGGGAATGAAAAAAGATGAGCAGCTGATGAACATGAACTTGGGTATGCAGAATTCCTAGATGAAATGGAAATTTTAGAACACTTAAGGGAATACCAAATAAGGGAAACCAAATAAGGATGTTTGCACCAAAAGTAACTCAAGGAGCCCCTGGACACAGCATTACTCTTAGCAATTTCTTATCACATATAGATCTACACCCCACACTTCCACAGTGTGAGACACAGCTGTTGGAGAGATTGGTGAAGGCCTTTTCTGTTAGGGTACAACATGAGGAGTAAGCAGGCCATTTTGTCTCACTACGGGAGAAAACAATAATATCTCTATAGGGACATGATATTATCTGAACCCCGTTAAAAACAAGACAACAGGCCAAAATGGAGTCACTTATGCTAAGCTCCACATCACAATTACAGTTTTGGCTCTCCTAGAAATGGTACCTTAAAGCAGTCAGTCAGATATCACCTGATGAGCACTAGTTAAGTAATGGGCCCAACAGACCCCTGATATTCCCTAAAGAAGAATGACCTTATAATAACCAATCTGTATTTTTGTCTAGATAACTTCCTTGCTCATTCTCCCTTCTGCCTATAAAAGTCTCATTTTGTTCAGCTTCTCAGAGCTCCTTTTTATCTGCTAGGTTGGATGCTGCCTGATTCATGAATCTTTGAATAAACCTGGTAAGATCTTTAAAATTTGCTCAGCTGAATTTTGTCTTTTAGCAACCCTAAACACTGTAGGTGTCTGGAAGGTTTCAAACCAGATGTAAAGATTCATGTAGGATCTGAAATAGGATTAAAAATCGGGGATGAGGGGCACCCGGGTGGTTCAGCCGTTAAGAGGCTGTCTTCAGCTCTGGTCATGATCCCAGAATCCCGGGATCAGGCCCCACATTGGGTTCTCTGCTTCTCTCTCTTCCACTCCTGCTTGTGTTCCCTCTCTGTCAAATAAATAAATAAAATCTTAAAAAAAAAAATCGGGGATGATTGTGCTTCAACTGTGATGGGAGATTGTTTCAAAGAGGAGGGAACAGAGAGGGCAGTTGGGGGGACCCAGGGAAAGTGGGGGGGGATTTTTACTATGCAAGCCATCCATGAATATGCTGAGCTAAGGAGGAAAGGCAAAAGCTCAGTCCAGAGAGAAGGTCGGGGAGGAGGCCAAGAAGGAGTGGCAAAGGAAGAAAGAAAGAAAATGGGGGAAACTAGGGGTAAAGAGAATGGAGGGGAAAGTGAGGAACAGATAAGATGATATCATTCCTGTTTCAAGGCACTGCCTCCATTTTTAAAGACTTTACTTGCCAGGGTTAGAGTGGGACATGATGGATTTTAATATACAGTGTCTTCTTTTGAGGAATTGACAATCTGGGAGCACCTGGGTGGCTCAGTGGGTTAAAGCCTCTGCCTTTGGCTCAGGTCATGATCCCAGAGTCCTGGGATAGAGTCCCGCATCGGGCTCTCTGCTCGGTGGGGAGCCTGCTTCTTCCTCTTTCTCTCTGCCTGCCTCTCTGCCTACTTGTGATCTCTGTCTGTCAAATAAATAAATAAAATCTTAAAAAAAAAAGGAATTGACAATCTGGAATAGGGAAAGGTGGGAAAGAAAACACATACATATAAAAACTAACTAATAGGACAAGGCAGTAAAAGGAATACAATCTACAGAATCATAGCAGGTGGTTTAACCCACACAGATGTGAACTGTAAAATGTATTTCTTTTTCATCCCTGAGTTCCTTTTTAAAAAACATCTCAGATCAGTGATTCAGTTAAAAGATGGTACCTAGGGCAGTAGTTTCCACTAAGGTTATCCTGAGGGTCATATCCAAGTGGCACAGATAATCAAAAAGACCATGTATATATTTGCATTTAAATTGGTATGATTTACATGTTTTTGCATATCTACGCGTACTATGCATATAATTATGTTGACAGTAAGGTCTGCCCTTACTCACAATATTAAACTTTCCATTAGTAGGCTAGAGGGAATCAGTTCTTACTTCTTCTTGCCTCTTTTTCCTTACTCATTCTCTGTCAATGATCTAGCCATCTTGTGGGAAAGTAGAAGGCAAGATGCACAGGGACCCGGCCCGCAGAGGGTAGAGTGCTGATAGGGATTTGAGCCGCACCCTACATTGGAGAGCACTAGACCCAATTAATCAGAGTACATGTTAATCATATATGGCTGTATATTCTGCATTAAAGAGAGGCTCTGTCAATAACAGTTTAAAAAAAGTGCTAATACTATTAATAAAATTAATGATTATTGACATCTCTTTTCTTTTCTGCCTATCCAAGAGACATAATCCCTGAGAGATAGGAATAGATAATGTGGTCACAATTTATTGGAAATTTATTATATACCTGATATTGTGCTACCTATTTTATACACAGTTTGTCATTCTCCTTTTTAGGATAATTAATTACCTTATGAGTTAGGTATTGCTATGTCTACAGTTGGAAAAAATGAGATTTAGAGAGAGTAAGTGACCCAGAGTCACACATGTAGCAAATGGTAGAGCAAGGATTCATTGATTGGTTCATTTAATATATATTAAGTGCCTGATACATGCAAGACACTGGTGAGGTACTATCTGCTGTACTCCAGAGTCATGCTAAGTACTATGCATAGCTAGATAATTTTTTCCTACCTTCAAATGGCTTATTCTTTGGGTATCTCTATTTTTGCAAACAGTAGAATCATTCACCCAATCACTGAAGCCAAAATCCAGAAAGCCATCTTAGACCCTATCTAATTCATCAATTCTTATATCCAAATAATCACTCAGTCTTATCAATTCTACCTTCTAAATATCTCACCCTTCTAAGCCCTCTTCCAAATCTGCATTGCCACCAAAGTATCTTTTGTTCATATTACCATAGAGCTATCTCCCTGTTCTCGATGTTTCTAGGAAATGAGAGTCATCAAAAATAGTAAAAATAACATATTAGACATCTTTGTTTTGCAATGCTTAATATAGAGTCCAGAGGACTTGATGTTTCTTTAACAAATTCTTGAATAAAGTTCTTACAAGTGAAATTTTGAAAACCAGATTCGTCCATGAGACAAGGACTTATTTAAATGTGTGTGTGTGTGTGTGTGTGTGTGTGTGTGTGTGTGTGTGTGTGTATTCCCCCACCCCCCGTCCCAGGGCACTTGGGTGGCTCAGTTGGTTAAGTGTTTGACTCTTGGTTTCAACTCAGGTCATGGTCTTGTGGTCCTGAAATTGTGCTGGGGTCCACATTGAGCATGGAGCCTGTTTGAGGTTCTCTCTCTCTCTCCCTCTGCCCTCTCCCCTACTGTTCCCCTCTCTCATGTGTGCACACATTCTCTCATATAACATGCTGCAAAGAGCCAATGGATATAGCTCACTGTGTCATATAATGCAGTAATTTTAGATGGAGGTATGGGAGTAATTGTTATGACCAAAATGTTCCTAGAAATCAGGCTGAGAGAGAGTCTCCAGACTGAGAAAGAAACCCAGATGCTAGAAACTCCAATGAACCAACTTGGGACACTTTCTGGCAATGAGTGCTTCCCATTCATGTCAACTGCTTTCTTCCTGACCTTCCAATGTAAAATGTAACAACCACGGTGAATTCAAAACATTTTAATAAATATTTATTATGGACTGATCATGCACCAGGGGATTGAAAAATAAGTAATACATAAGAAGTGGGGATTAGAAATTACTTAGTGATGCATAAGCAGAATCTGCCTTCAAGGAGATAAATGAACACATCAGCTCTTTAGTGCTTTCACATAAACTGTCTCTTGCAACCTCATTTTCATAACTATTATCTCCATTTTACTGATGAGGAAACTAAAGTTCAAAGTTAAGTGAGTTACTCAGGATCACACTACCAATGAGGTTTAAAATCCAGGACTCTGTTGTCAACTCCTTGTTCTTATATCATGTTACCAAACTGCTGAGGAAATTAATTAATTAATCCATTAATTAAGAAAATACTTATTGAGCATCTAGGCTGTTCTAAGCACTTGGGGTATGCCAGTGAATAAATTAGATAAAGATGTCCACTCTCAAGGTGCATTTGTTTTTGGCTCTCCCTTAATGAGGTGCAAATCCCCCTTTGTGTGGAAAGGCCCTTTCTATTGTACGTACACTGAAGCTTTAAGATTCTTTCCTCTTAAGAATCGTGGCTGACTCTGTGAACAACTGTCCTCAGGCTCTCATCATTGAGCTCTTGGACCACAAACTTCTGGGTATTTTTTTAATAACATGCCATCAATTTGGCTACTACACCTATCAGTTACTACAGGGTTATTTAAGAACACAAGGCTGTTTGCCTTTAATTAATTTAAATATAACACACAATGTTAGGAAAATTAAGTAGACAAAAACATTTTCATGCATCATAGACATTTTGCAAACATATACAGTGTAACCTGTTAATTACATTTTCCTTCACAAACCATTTATCTTTTCAAAGACTTGCCTAATAACTTGATGCTTCTCACTTACATTTTTAACTGCTTGTGATTCATTTTTCCAGGCTGTTTCCAAAGGGATTGCCATGTCCCAAATGAAAAGAATTATTATAATAATGTGGAACAATAAAACAACATATATTGTCTCATTCTAATCCACAGACCACGTGGGATCATTTGAATATTCATAGAATTTAGATAAAACAATATAATGAATCCTTTCCTAATCCTTTTCTTCAATTTGAAGGAAGCTCATCAAATGATCTATAATAGAAATTTCCAAAAGTTGATACATATCCCATGTATGTATCAAATGGCATCACCATTCATGCTACTGGTAACATAGTAGAAGATGTATATGTTGGCCTCTGTCCCTAGTTCCTGGCACAGAGTTCCTAAAACCCTTGTAATTTCCAAAGTGATAAGAGCATCTCTTTGGTCTTTGACCCCATCCCTGACACAAGACTCCTAAAATCCATATAAAGTTCTAGGTGATAAGAGCGCTAGGGGCATTTTTATTCTAATGAGATAACTCTGGGTGGGCACCTGGAAAGGAGAAAGACCACACCATGATTAGAAGCTTGGAATATTCAGCTCTCCTCCCCTACCTCCACCCCATTCTCCAGAGAGGATGGGGGACTGGAAATGGAGTTAATAACTTATCATGCCTATATGAGGAAACCTCCATATAAAATTCCAATAGTATGGGGTTTGGAGAACTTCGAGGTAGGCAAACACATTCATGCACCCCAACTCAATGGGGACAAAAGCTCCTATGCTTAGGACTCTCCCAGACCTCACTCTATGTATCTCTTCATCTAGTTTTTAATCTTTGTCTGTTATCCTATCTTTGAACAAACTGGTGAACTTAAATGTGTCCTTAATTCTGGATTCATTCTGGCAAATAATCAAATCCAAGGGAGAGGAAGTAGTGGGAACCTATGTTTATAGCTAAGTCCCATGGAACTGGGAGTAACCTGGGGACCTCCTACTTAAGACTGGCATCTGAAGGGGAGGAGAGTCTCTTGGGACTGAGCCCTTAACCTGTGGAATCTGACGCTACCTCCAGGCAGGTAGTCTCAGAATTGAGTTAATCTGTGGGATAGTCACTGTGTCAGAGATTTGCTTGGTGGAGGAAAAACCACCATACATTTGGTGGCCAGAGTGTCAAAAGTGAAGTGGTATATGTGAAAGTATAAAAGAAAGACACAGGAAGAGAATGGTAGGTTTTTCCAATACACAAATCCCAAGCTGAATCCAGAAATTCATCCTCATTGTGTCCTTCCCCCCTTACTCCAAGGAGGCAATTGGTAGCAAAGTTGGCTCGGTTCTAATCAGACCCATCTAGTCATCCTTTTGATCTCTCCATTCGAATCAGACTTTCATCTTATATTTGAGTGATTACAATAGAACTGGATTTCATCTCTTGGTCTCCATGATCCACCACAGCAGAGAGTTGTGTAATAAGGAGGACCACACTAAGCTCCAGTCATACCAAATTATTTTTGGTTTCTTACATGGGCCCTATTCTTTCAGATTTCCATGCCTTTGTGCATCCAGTTTTTCTCCTTCCTATAAAGCTCTTTCCATTTAGTCTTCCTAAAGTTCTACGTTCATTTTTTATATCCTAATCAGGGTCCCATCACCATTTCCCATCCCCCTTCAGATCTTCTTTCCTCTCTCCACTTGGTTTAGGTAAAGATGGCTACACTCCTTTGTCCTCACTGTACCCAGTGCAGCACATAGTGCTTTATGAATTATCTTTCTTTTCCTGTCTATTTGTCTCTTCTACACACTGTTTTGATAGGAAGCATGAGGCATGTATTTCCCCAACCCCTAGCAGTGACAATCAATGAATTCAGGGAATCCGACCAGATGAATAAGCACATATCTTCAATATGGAAGAAATGTCCCAAGACTCAGGTGTAGGGTAGCTCTGAAGAGGCACAATTTAAAAGAAGTTATGGGATGCCATTCCTGAAAAGAGATGAGGTGGGTGATATTTACCAACCTTCTTTTATGCCTCTTCTTTCCCTTTATGTCACTCTCCTTCCCAAATAGGTATAGAATTTCTATCCAAATGACATTTGCTCTATGTTAGCAAAATATGGATTGCAGAGCTCTCAGCCCTGGAAGTGTCTCTGGTACTCCTGGATATTTTCTTCCAACTAGTTATACTGGTACCAGCTGGTGGTAAATGTCTTGGTCACAGTGTCCAAACCACAAACCATATGTTCTGCCTGTAATCCACATGGGGTTTCTTGATCAATCTTCTTCTTTTATATACTTTCTTTCATATACTTATCTACTTCTTATATATTCTTTCAAGAATAAATTCCCCAACTTAAACTATTTTTTGACATTATCTGTACTCTCCTGTGTCCCATAAAAAGCCAGAAGTCTTGAGCTTGCTTGTATTACTGATATATAAGACAAGTTTACCTTTGCCATGTTGTGCATGCTGGACTAAGGTACATGGTAAACTTTTAAAACATAAATAAAATCCTGATCCAAACAGATGAATTTAACAGTTTTTAGCAGACAAGAGCACTTGTTCACACAGCATAGCTCCTGAAAACTATCATGTTTGACAACACCATGGAAGTTGATTTATATTAATTCATTGATGAAAAGAATCTAGGAATAATTTTACTATCCAAGCTATTAAACCAGGCTCAAACATCTGCTTATAATGGCTTCTTTAATATCTACTTGATCTTTCTTAATAACCAGCAAAAGTAGTTGCCAATGGGTTTAAGAAAAAAATATAGGAAAATCAAACATAGAATTGAGAGATTCTGTTATTTTTATATAAGAGCTGTCTTCCTTAGGAGCATAATTTGAGAATCATGAAAATGAATCACCCTTTTGGAGCAAATATTTAAATGGAAAGAACATCCTGTGTACCACTGCAACTACCTAGGAAATGGTAAGATTAGGTTTTACCTCCCTCTGGTCTTCTGGTTTTCCCTGCCAGGATGCTATTTGGCATCAATCTACCTTATGCATATTTTCACTATTGCTCCCCCTTAACCACCTCTCTCTACTCTATTATTACTAGAGCATCTGCTCTATTCTATTAGAGAATCCTTTGTTTATAAACCATTCCCCAGCTAGACTAGGAACTCACGGCAGGCAGGCCTCACGTGTAGCCATTTGCACCTAGCCCAGGATCTGAGCTAGATCTGGTGTTTTAAACGTTAACTTCCTTATTATTAACTACAGAAAAATATGTGGTCTCTGTCTGTGTACTTGATCAATGTTCGCTTTTATAGTCTTTACCATAGGATATAACACAGGTTGATTTGAGGACATACTTGCTGCATAGCAACTGTCTTACCTAGGAAGTGACCTCTTTCTTTCCATTTGCTGGTCTCTGCAATTTCTCTGCCCCTGAATCGCTTGGACCGCTACCTGTATTTTCTGTGAAGTAAGCGTGGGCAGGTGATATGTCTTCACAGGCAGGCACGTGGACCCCAGAGTCAGGTGGATTTGCCTTCCAACAGGGCCACTTACTAGCTGCATGATCTTGGTCTATTTACTCGATCTTTGTGTATCCATGAAATAGAAACTAGGAGATGTGAATTCTGCTCTTCTATTTGCTTGAGTTTTCTCACCTTCAAAACAAGATAATGGTAGGATTTACCTCGAAGGACTGTCAGAAACATTACATACGATGTGTAAGTTTCTTAGAGCAGAAACTGACACATGGCAGGTTCTTAATAAATGCTAGTTATTGTGCTTATTTTGTACCCCAGTGGGAGAAGGAATTATATAAAGCCAGTTCTTGTTGGTAGGAAGAGCATCTTTTGAATCAGGTTGTAAGCTAAAAATGTTTCAAAACCTGGACTGGATCCTGGCAGAAGACCCAAGCAGCACCCGGAGACCTTGGAGGATCGAAGGTTTATGGAACACCAGCGGGCTCATAGGAGAATGGTCTCCAAAGGTCTGAGTGCTGAGCACAAGTGGGGAGGGTAACTTACACCCTTCTACTTCTACATACTTGGTACTTTTGGCACGTGTGGGAAATGGGGATGGGAAGAATAACCCGGAAGGGCTTTGAGACAGGGACTAGAATTCCCTTGCTGGTTTGGTCGGCCATCTTAGAGTAGTTTTTCCCTTATCATTCCCTCCTTTGATGCCCCTTTAAGCACCTAGTTTAAAGAGCATCATTGTCATCTACTATGGGTCAATAGCCCTATAAAGCTAGTGTCTGGGCAGCGGTTCACCTGGTAACAGTGTTTTCTATGAACTTAGCAATCCATCCTAAGGTTGCTCAATAAGCAATAACAATAACAAGTTTCTGGGAGAAAGTCCAGTCAGAAGGGACAATAGCATGAAGTCCGACTCCTGAGGTGAGGGCTATCGCACCAATGATAGCCAGGGACCATGGCAAACAGATGTCCATCAGTTGGTGGTGCGTTGCTGAAGGTGGAGCTGGAGTGGGTCCGTAGGGTCTGATTGGGCTTTCCACCGGTGCGATTCCTTGTCCAACTGGTGAGACTTCACTCTACAGTGGTGGACCCACTGGGTGACACCTGAGACCTTGAGGGCAGTAGGGGTGGTTAGAACAACAGTGTGGGGCCTCATCCACTATGGTTTGAGGGGGTCCTTGGGATATGCACCTCAGAGTTTTTCCCAGGGCTTGGAGGTGTCGGGACACTTCTATGTCTCCAGTCTGTTCGAGGTCTCCTCGAAACCTGCTTATTACAGGGGGTGGCCTGCCCTAGAGCCTTCAAGGTGAATTATAGCTCAGTAGGTGTACAACCTTAAGATGAGTAATAATTTCTAAATACCTCCGTGAGCACGTTGGATTAGAGAAGCATATTTGGAGTCAGTATAAATATTAATTTCTAAGACTTTGGCAATTGCCAAGCACGAGTGAACACTATAGCATACCCGGCCTCTTATTTCCTTTTTTTATAAAACTATTACCATCAATAAACCAACTGTTATCTGTACTTTCAACAGGGGAATCTTTTAAATCCAGTTGACTAAAATAAACAAGATCTATGACCTCCAACAGTTATGCTCTATAGAAGTACGATGTTCAGGTCCCCACATAAGGGTAGCTGGGTTTAAAGTTTGACAGGTTTTAAGTATTATATTAAGCATTGCCTGGTATTTAATAAGTTTGCCTCCCATCATCTTTTGGGGGCCTTTGGTCTCTTGTCTAGCTTAGGTAAACACTATTCAAAAACAGAACTAGAATTTAACATCCACAAAGGTGTTATTGAAACATATTTTTTCTCTATAATAACCCTCATTTCCAGAGATAGACAAATAAGACTAATTTGTTTGAAAAACAAGTCCAGTTTTAATAAACAGCACAATTATTTACATAAGCTCAACAAGACTGATCATATAGATCTTTTAGAATCTGCTTTGTTGGAGCTTTCATAAGGAATCTTTAAGTCGAACTTTTAGTAGCCTCTCCATGCCAGAAGCTAAGCCAAATACTTGCCATCAGACATGCCTACAACCTCTGTAGATTTGGGTGGCTTCTGATGTGCCAGGGTCGCGAAACCCCTGATGAGACCACCATGGAGACACGGAGCCGAATGCAAGCGCAAGGTTTCTTTATTGAGAGCGTGCCCGGGGAATGGACCCCCGTCCAACAATCCGACGCAGCGGGTGGAGGAAGTAGGGTGCCCAGTCCTCTTTGAGCATTGCTTATAAAGACAAAAACCATGAAAGTCACGTGTATAGGTGACCTTTTACAGGATTGGTGTTGGTGTTGCTTAAACTGTGCTGTCTATTGGGGATTGGCTACTTTGTCTAGGGGATTTTTGCCAGCTGTTTACTCAACGGCTGCAGTTGCTCACTTGCACTTTTAATTAGTCACTAGGTTCAGGGGATTTCCAAACCGGTTCCTTGATGGATTACCAAATCCGGTTTCTTAGGGGATTGCATAAAATGGCTCCCTTTACCCAAGATGACGTTTCTTTGGCTCTTCAGTTTCCTCTTCATGAGGCCCCCAATATATCTTGAGGTTTCTTCACCTGCCATGAAGTGACATTCCTTACTCACCTGGTGAAGCTGCTGGAAACTCCATAAGCAAGATATCAGGCCGACGTTTCCAAGGGGCTTTATGGCTCCACGTTTCATAAAGTCAATCTTAGTTCCTTAAACCTGTTTGGTCATATCTGAGCCTACACATGTCTCTCAATTAAGACATTACAGTCAAAGCCTTGGTAAAATAACCAATGTTTTCAATGGTGTCCTGTTACAAGGAGAACAGATTTTTATTGAACTTATGCAAATAACTATGATTGCCATGGAAGAAAGAATACTTACTGAGACCTTTTGAATCTTAAAGGGTTCAGGTAAAGAGAAAAGTTAAATGCTTCAATTTGTTCACAAATGAATACTTTATCATGTTTTTATTAGTCATAGCTATCTTAAGAGAAAGTTACCTTAATCTGGAAGAGTAAATGTTAGAAAACCAGCAATGTTTCAAACAAGAGCCAAAAAACTATAATCATCTTTTTAGTTCATTTAGTCCCATGTTACTGATTCTTGTTTAGTTTGAATCCAGCTTTTACTTTGTTCTGGAAATTCTTACTCATTTCAGTTTTGATCTTAAAGATATTGAATACCTGTTTTTGTCCTGAAAGTCCTTTACATGAACTTTCTTGAAGATGAAACTCATTTTGTAAGACCATAAAAACAATGGCAAATGACAAAAACTCAGAAACAGACACTGCCAAAGTTCCAATACAAGAGTTCACCACGATAGTATTGATGATTGATGAGCAAGCGTAGTTACTCTGTGACACAACACTTCAATAGTCAGAACGTGGAGTGATGATCTTGTATTAGTTTACATTAAAACTTTAGGAACGGCACATTACCCCTGGAACAGTTATAGCCCCACCCACCATGTAATCCAAGGCTTATGATTTGTTTACCAGTTCTTTCGGAGTAACTTAGCATACCAAATAAAAGGCCCAATAAGTTAAGAAGTCTTCATTTACAATTTAAATCCTGGAAAGTTTGTTAAACCTTAGAAAATTTTAAAGCACTTACCTAAATAGGATTAGGGATGTTAAAGACCAGATAAAAGCAACATATAGAAACTCTTTTTTTCTGGGCAGGCAAAGGAAAACAACTGTTTACATTTTTTTTTTTTTTAATCAAGAGCAGACCAACAGTTGGAGAAAACTTTGTCTTTTTGAACAGAGAGAAAGCAGACTTTCAATCTTACACCACTATCTTAAAAACCCATTCATTTCAATCTTAGTCCATTCCTGACCGCATCTAAAATTCCGTTCCAAAGTTTTCCCTCCATAAACCTTCTACAACTTTCCTTTGCATTTAGATTTTGCCCCAAGCCATTTCTTTCCAAGAAACCATCTCATTTAGGACAAAATTACCTTCTTTTACTTTCATCAAAAATGCTTTCCCATTCCTTTTATCTTACATATCTCCTACTTTTCCACATACAGAGCTGTTTCCCTTATTTCTATCAGTCTTAGTTACAGTTAGCAGAATTTTGCACTCTCAGAAAACTTAGTCTCCAGTTTAAGTAGTAACCAATCGCAAACTGTTACACCAGAATTCTTTAGATGCCCATTTAATGAATCAGTTAAGCACAAAGCATGTTTACCAACAGATTTAAATATCCTTAGTTCTTTGCAATAAGAAGTCAAAAGCACAAACCTATGTCCAGTAACTAATGACTTAGCACTTTATCTTATTTGGAAAAGACCGAGATGTCCAACGAATTTAATTTCATTTATCATCCAAGCAAAACTGTAAGGTTTCAGGTTACCAAAGACTTTGAAAGCTATCTTAATAATTAGCCATGAAAACTTTGATGAGACAATTAACCACCATTTTTATCATCTTTTTGCTGACAAATTGCAACAGGGATAACACGAGGTTATTTGACCTTCAGTAAAACTTGATAGAATAAAAGTTTCACGTTTACTGTGTTATATTCCAAGCAGCGAGTTATACAGATGGACACCACATGCAGTAGGCCAAATTGAGGAGTCTTTATTAAAAAGCCAGTGACTGCGAGGGGGCTCATACACTTGGAAGCAAAAAGGCTAGGTTAAGCAGATATATATGGTAGGGTACGTTTTCTGGAATTGTTATATCTGGAGTATTTTGCGGTTTTTTTTCTGCTAAGGTTGTGATCACGCGGGTGCAATAACATGACTGTTATGAAATGGCCACTTTTTTACAAAAATGGCTTGACTTCTGCTAAGTCCATCTCCTAGGTGTCTCAATTGCTGATAACTTAAAGACACGTCTATCTTAATTAAACCAACAAACCTAACTTAGTTTTAAAACTGAATTATGTTCCTCCCCATGATCAATTTTCACCTGAGACATGTGGGGAAATCTGGAGTGGGTGGTGTTAGGTCCAGGGGGTGCTCTGCTTGCTCCTTGACAATGAAGGGAGGAGACATGGAACCTGAGGCACCAAGAATGGTCTAGAAGCCAGTAATGCAGGCCGTGCCCAAGGTGATGCAGAAATGGGAGAAGGGGGAGGGGGAGGCAGAAAAGACAAAGTGTTGCCAGAGGACAGAGAAAGGGTTGCAGTTTGGGAGCTTATCAGCTCCAACAGAGGAGCAGATGCCATGTTTTCCCACCCACAATGGGGGACAGGCAGTCTGTGTCAGGCCAGAGAAGACAGGGAATTTCCCAGAAACAAATGGAGTTTTAGCAGCTGCTTGGGAATATTCCTTAAAGTCCCCATCCTGAAGGATGCCTGGGATTATGACCTGAGCAGAAAGCAGACACTTAACCAACTGAGCCACCCAGGTGCTTCCCCCTTACCCTTAAACTTAAGGATAAGATCTATTATTTTACATCCTGTTTCTGTCTGAATCAAGTTTCCTGTGGGCTATCAGAGCTGCTAAATCAGGTACCTCCCCACACATGCCACTTAGAAGAAGCAGAAGCATTGTCTTCCTGCAGCTCAGCTTTAGGCCCCCGTGTCAGAGGAGGACTGTGATCCTCCTGCTTTCTGACAGGCTCATCCTTGTCCACAGCTCATCCCCATTGCTACCCCCAATGCCCCCAGGCAGGGCCTTCCTGAAAGGTTTTGCTTCCTTACAGCCTTTGGGCTCTTTTACTTTGGTTACAAATATCCTATTTTGGTCCTTCGTATTAGCACAGAATCAGACTCATGGGGGCAGAGTTTGGGCTATCTGAAGCCAAGAATCCATGTATGGGAAGTGGTCAGGGTGTCCAGGAGTCCTGACCATAATTTTGTAAATGAGCTGGATGGTGGGTATGTCTTAGGGCACCCTCGGAGGGCCAGTCAACCCCAAAGGTGGCCCATTCCAGTTCACATAATGTGCCTAATTTTCCAGGAGACATTCTGATCCCAGTCTCCTGAGAATCCCTTCTTAAAATCTTTGAGCATACAGTCTAAGACCATAGGCTTTGAAGAGTTTCCACCCATGATGAACAGGAGCTCTCTTGGCCACCTTGTGTGTTCCCTCCCTGTGTCATTGGTGTAAAGACAAAAAAGGGTGGGTGCCCCTCCAGAGGAGAGACCAGTCAGATGCCTGCCGGTCCACCCTCCCGGAGGAGACTTGGATGCCTCTTGGCCATAGCGAGTCCCTATAAACCCTGGACTGGCACCCCCGAAGGGGCTTGTCTTAGGACTTATGAGGTCACCATGGAAACAGGTTAGGGCCCACTCAGACTCCATAGGCTTCTGGGGAACCTACGGGTGCCTGCCCATGGAGCCACAGAATCAATCCTCCCAACAAGCCAGGTCAAAATGCATTCTCTCCAGAAGTTATTACAGTTCCTCACCCCCAGGAGGCCCTGAGCTGTGGAATTCCTTTCGGAAATTCCTTCCTGTCCCAGCTTTAGGGGGATTCCTGACTTGAGGAAACCGCCCCCCAACAGGAGTCCCAACCTGTGAGACCTCTAAATGGTCACTGGGAAGTGATCAGTTTCTCCCTTCTACCCTGATGGGTGGGCCTGACTGGGTCCTGGTGCCTCAGACCTTACTGGAATCCAACATCCAACATCGGACCAGGTTCTCACCCATCAAATCTCCTTTGAGTCTGGGTGGAAACAGCGAGGCGGGGCCAGTCTGAGGCGACTGGGTAGGAGACTGCCAAAAATCAGGCGCCTTCTCCCTTATGATCCCTTGTTCTGTCACTGCCCTGCCGTTGCCCCAAACGGGTGGCAACAAAGACCTTAGAGAATTGGAGGTTTATTTAACACAGGTTGGCTCAGAATAGAGTGGTCTCCAAAGGTCTGAGCGCCCAGCACAGGAGGGAGGGTAATTTATACCCTTCTACTTCCATATACTTGGTACTTTCGGTGCGTGTGGGAAAAGGGTGAGAAGAACCCGGAAGGGCTTTGAGACAGGGGCTGGAATTCCCTTGATGGTTTGGTTGGCCATTATGGAGTACAGTTATTTCCTCATCAAACACAGTTCTCCAATTAAATAAAGGTAAATTCTCTGGAACTTACTATAGTGCCATTAAAGAAACCCTTTGTTACTTCAGCTTAAAGTTTTTCTGATTTATCATTTCCTGTCATTGTATCATTTACGTGGACCCTTCTTACTTTAATTATATTCCCTGGACCATATTACCTAAGGGCTTGTTAGACATGCAGCATTTCAGGACCCACAGAAATCCTACAAAATTAGAACCTGAATTTTAAAAAAAGATTTATTTATTTATTTATTTGACAGACAGAGATCACAGGTAGGCAGAGAGGCAGGCAGAGAGAGAGGAAGGGAAGCAGGCTCCCTGCTGAGCAGAGAGCCCAATGTGGGGCTCCATCCCAGGGCCCTAGGATCATGACCTGAGCCGAAGGCAGAGGCTTTAACCCACTGAGCCACCCAGGCGCCCCTAGAACCTGAATTTTAATATAAACCCCGTAAGGTTTTTTTACACACGTAAAAGTTGGAGGAGCACTGCTATAGATGACACTGTAATTTCCTCATTAAAACAATAAGAATAATCAAAGTACCTACCTCACAGGTTTGTGGTGAGATTAAACGTGCTAATGTACAGAAAGAATGTTGAACATTGCCTGTTCACCTACAGCAAATGTAAATCCATCTTAATATGTGGGGAGTGTTGCGAAACATGGAAGAGAGTGCATTGTTCTCTTTTCCTTGGCCACAAAAAACACATGCCTAATATTGTGTTCAGTTTTGGGTGCCATAATTTACATACACATTGGAAAACTGTTACATATTCAAATTAGAGTAATGAGAGTGTGAGGAAAACTAAACTTTGTTATTAGAAGAATGGTTAAAGAAACTGGGAATATTTATGTGAGAGAATAACACACCTGTGGGAGACGACAGCTGCCTTCATATTTTTGAAGGTTCAGATTTATCTTTGTGACTCCAGATGGTAAAATAAGGACAAACACATAGAAGTAATGGAGAGCAAGGTTTGATTCAGAGTAACAAATCTAATTTCCTCACAGTTAGAACTGTTCAAAGTATAATGGAGTTTCTTGCAAGGAAGTACATTCTCTGCTCTGGAATGTCCAAATCAACCCCTGTGCTCACCTTTCTGGGACAGCAACAAGTATTTATGAACTGGATGGTTTCTGAGGCGCCTCCTGGCTCTGAGATGAATGATTGTACAAATGATAAAGCTGGAAGGGTACTTGGCTTTCATTCACATTCTAGAAACTTCAACCTGTTGTGGTGTTTAGGAAAGCTACAGCAAATAACTTTGACAATCTGTTATCTAACTAATTTCTTGTACATTCTTTCTTGCTCCCTAAGTAGTGCCTTGACCTTCTTTTCCACATTTCAAAAGCAAGAAGAGACAGCAACTTTAGGCCTTGCTAAAACCAGTATAGGAACTGTTCTCTCAATGAGCTGACACTTTCAAACCAAGAGACAATAATCTACTTAACTCTTAAAAGTTGGAATAATGCTAACACATTTCCCATCAATCTTACAGGTATTTCCCTTTTGAAATGATGTTACATTGAGTAGAAAATTCCTTTGCCATTGGCATAGGATGTTTTATGCAAAGGTTTATGTGTTTCTCTAGTAAGGATTCTGTAGGAATGTTTTACAAAGATCCTGGACCTACTTGGAGCAGTCTATTTTAAAACTAACATAAACGGGGGTACCTGGGTGGCTCAGTTGGTTAAGCGGCTGCCTTTGACTCAGGTCATGGGGATCGAGCCCCGCATTGGGCTCCCTGTTCAGTGGGGAGTCTGCTTCTCCCTTTGTCCCTCGCCCCACTTGTGTGCTTTCTCTCTCTCTCTCTAATAAATAAATAAGTAAAATCTTAAAAAAAAAAAAAAAAGAAACTAATGTAAACAAATGTTAGAACTGAAAATTACTTGATCAACTAAGTAAGAAGCTAAAAACTTGTCAAACCTTGGGGTGCCTGGGTGGTTCAATTAGTTGGGCGTCCAATTCTTGATTTTGGCTCAGGCAATGATCTCAAGGGTTATGTGATCAAGCCCCATGTTGGGCTCCGCAACCACTGAGGGTTCAGCTTGGGGATTCTTTTCCTCTGTCCTTCCCCCTACTCACGTGAGGGTGTGTGCACATGCCACCCCCCACCCCGTCTCTCTCTCTCTCTCTCTCTCAAATAAATGGATGAATCTTTTTTTTAAATCTTATTTATTTATTTGACAGACAGAGATCACAAGTAGGCAGAGAGGCAGGCAGAGAAAAGAGGAAGTAGGCTTCCTGCTGAGCAGAGAGCCTGATGTGGAGCTCTATCCCAGGACCCTGAGATCATGACTTGAGCAGAAGGCAGAGGCCCACTGAGCCACTCAGGCACCCCTAAATGGATGAATCTAAAAAACAAAAACAAAAACAAAAAACACCTCATCAAAGCTCATTGCATCACTGTATCATTGCTTCCACCAAAAGGAGTGCATGGTAAAAGAATCCCAAGCACTAGGTTAAGGCCAGTAAGGGAAACACAAGCTGGACAAGCTCAAATGATAAGATCAAGCTCCTTAATCTGACCTACACTAGGGTAAAGATCTATGACAGATGATTATCTAGTCTTTCACAACAACAGTTGGTCTTATGAACCTGACAGAACAGAGGGCAAAATTAGAAATGAAAGGAAGACTGACTGACGTTTCACCGTGTGTCAGATACTTCCACACATTTCCTCATATGAGTTTCATAGTAAGGCTGGGAGGAAGCTTAGGTTCTTCTCATCTTATGCATGAAGTAACTGAGGCTCAGAGGAGTTGAGTTACCTGCTCAAAGTTCCACAACCAATTAATGGCTAAGTTGCTATTCATACTTGGATATTTAGATTTTCAATGTAAATTCTTTCTTTTTTTTTTTTTTTTAAGATTTTTATTTATTTATTAGTTAGAGAGAGAGAGAGAGCACGGGCAGACAGAGAGGCAGGCAGAGGCAGGGGGAGAAGCAGGCTTACTGCTGAGCAAGGAGCCCGATGTGGGACTCGATCCCAGGACGCTGGGATTATGACCTGAGCCGAAGGCAGCTGCTTAACCAACTGAGCCACCCAGGCATCCCAATGTAAATTCTTTCTAATTATACCCAAACTTCTAGAACTTAGAAAGTATAACCCTGAGATAAGACAACAAACAGAAAGGTAGAATTTCTTCTAAGTAAGTGCTCACTGTCAGTTATTTTAATAACTCAATAGACAGTGTTCTAGGTGCATAATGGCAGACACCAAATTTTTGAACGGGGAAGAGGCAGCTTTTTTGGAGGCAAATGGGCCCCAGAGCAGGTGCAATGCTTCTGGTCAGGCTTTAGTCTCCAGTCTGGAACTCCTTGAAGAAGCAACACAGCCAGGAAAGGTAACTTGGAGACTCCAAATTGCTAAGGAAGTGAGCTAATCAGCATCCATGTACTCCCTATTATGTTCATGTGGCAAAGAAGTGTGCGGGGCTGGGCTTCAAGGGCTCTGACTGCAGTGTGGCAAGAACTACTATTTCATGTCCATGTGAGAGCAGAGAATGGAGGGGCTGGCTGTGATAGAGGTGTCAATAGTTAAAGCTATAATGACAACTTCAGGAGTCAATAGTTAAAGCTATAATGACAACTTCAGGAGAGAGCAACACCTACTATACAAGAGGATTTAAAAATCCAATAAATAAAGCTAAATCGAGCTGCTATACTGAACCGTGGCATCAAGCCACGGTTTACTGGCAACTTCGAACATCATTGCATAATGGCTGAACACAACCAGCATGCTGGGGCAGGCAGCAGGAAGCCCCGCCTGCAAAAAGCCAGAGAGAGGTTTTAAAGTGATTGACCAAGTTATATGATTTGCAGGTGCTTTCGTATACCATTTCACTGGCTGCTAACTTACTCAGGAGGTGGGAAAGGCTTGAACCCAGACTGGCAATTACGCCACTGGTTTTGAGTCTGGAAAGAAGCCAGGAAGGGGGTCATAATGTGAGCTGGACGCCACAGGTGCTTCCCAATTTGTCATTAAAAACGGAATGGAGAGGAAAACTCAGAAAGGGTCTTAAACCACATTTGTGTAGTCATGTTTAATGGACAGGTGGCTCCTGGTAGAATTTATTTAAAGTAAGGCACTGTGTGTGTGCATATCTGTGTGTATTTGCTCAAGAACACACAGGCGTTATTGAAACTGATGGCATGTCGTCGTTCTGGGCTCTAGCTGGCAGGCAAGAAATAACGCCATAGCTGTTGCCACTTTCTTTGCCTCCAAAGGGGAAGAAATGAGCTTCTGTTAAAGCTATTCCGCTGTCACTATTTTTTTTTTCCTTTTTCTTTCTCTCTCTCTCCCTTTTTCCTGCTGCCCATTATATAAAGCTACGTTTTAGTTTTAAAAAGCAAAATAAAATAGAGGGCTATTTTAAGACAAAAATATTAAATATGAGAGTGATTTGGAGCTCTGGGTTTTGTTTTTTAAAATTAAACAGAGAGTCAGCATGTGGGTATTGTAAACAGACGAAGCTTTAGCTCTCCCTACAGGCTTTTGTTACAGTAGCTGTCTAAAAGGAAGAGAATATCAGAAGCTGAAAATCATTCCAAAGTGTTCATCAAAGAGAGTGATTTCCTTTGTCCAAGATGAAGTCACAAGCTGTTACCTGGGTTGGCAGTGAGTTTGTGCAAATTCCTGCTGCCAGTGACACTTTATCACATTATTGAAGCTACTGGGTCTTTTTCTTGTTCCTTTAGTGGTTCTCAGCTCTTCGTTGAAAAAAAGGAAAGGGGAATAATAATAAAAACAACAACCACAACAATAATGGAACGACCCTGGAAAAGCCAATCAGAAAAGCTGCTGCCGATTTCCACTTTGTCACAATGTCTCCAAAGCACAGCTTTCCCCAGACTAAGGATCACACAGGAGTTGCTGGATTGGGCTCCACATTCACTCCAGATGGAATCACTGTGGAGTAATAATCTATTAGGATAAACCCTGGTTAAAAAAACCCAAAGGACAGCATAGATCTTCAGGGAACCTCTTAATATTGAAAATAAAAGCCAGTTTCACAAGCACACTTTGAGCCACACCCCAAACCCAAAGGAGAAATCGTCCCCAGATAGTCTTCAGTGTTGCACCAGAAGTGTGTGGAATCGATACTATTACTATTAATAATAACAACTGATAGTAATAATAATAGTAGTAGTAGTAGCAGTAGTAAGTAAACAGTAATAATTGCAACAACTATAATTTGTTCATTATTTGCTGTTGGCTACACATTCTGCTGAGTTATCTTATTTCATCTTCACAACAATGCAAACATGTAGATGTGATTATCCACTTTCACGAATGAGCAAACCAATTCAGAATTTGGGCCACTTGCCCAAGGTCATCCAGAGGGTTAGGACTGGAGGCGGGCCTCCAACCCAGGACCATCTGACTGTGGAGCCAAGACCATGAACCACTCTGCTCTGCCTTTGTTAGCCACTATGCTACCTGCTTCTGTTTTGTTTTTTAAGAAGATACTTCTAGATTTGACCGGACAGCAAAAATCAATTCAGCAAACACTACTGCTTTTCAACAAGCACATTTAGTATTTATGGAGTGCAAGAAATGAGCAAAGGATTTAATAGACACACACAAAAAAATCGCTAAGAGGAATCTGGCAATGAGAAATATATGAAGTAGGACAGAATATGGATGAGTCGGTTAAAGAAATGAGTGTGAAGAAGGTGAAGGAAGGAAGTAAGCTATTAAATTCCACAGGCTGTCCTGGCTAACAACCACTGAATAGGGGAAGGAGAACAAAAGATGTCATTATGAGAGGAGTCAACATGGGGATAGACTACAATGAGGAATAACAGAAAAGAGACAAACAAGGGTATTGTTCAGCTTTTTAGGAGTTAGAAATTAGGAAAAGACCCAACATTCCCACATTCCATAAACATTCCTTGAATGCCAAGGATAAAAATAACAAATGGTTCATGCCTCCTGCTGGTAAAGATCAAGGAGGGAAAAACAGACATACATGCAATAAAATGTCATGAGTGCTATGATAGAACTTGTGGAGGAAAAAAGTCGTTAAAATTCTAGAGAAGAGAATGCCAGTTACAATTTCATAAAGGGGCATCAATTTAACAGGACTCTAAAAGGTACAGAAGCTTTTGCCAAGGGAACTGAGAATTAAGATGGGAAAAGAAAAATACTTAGGGGAGAAAACAAGATGTGCAAAGGCATGAAGGCATGGGTCCTCGGGGATCTGTGAGTAGTTCTGAATGGCTAATAAAACATCAGACCATGAGGGCACTGTGCAGAGATGCTAACCTGGACTCGGGGGCAGGCTCAAAGTCAGGGGCACTCTGGTTGGGGAGTTAAGGAGTTTGGGCCCTATCCTGCAGGTTTTGAGTAGTCACTGAAGACTCCCATGAATGGTATTCTCTTTTAGAAATCCCCATGATGGCTGTGTGACAGATGAGTGAGAGGGTGAAAGCTGGAGGCAAGGAGACCAAATGCAGGGGCTCTGCCATGCATAGTCTAAGCGGGGAGACAAACAGGTGGGTAAATGCAAGGGAGAGAGCAAATTGAATCTATGACTGATCAGGTGCTGGGAATGACTCTACTATGTTTTGAAATTAAACAATGGATTTTCAAATCATGCATAAAAGGATGGATGACTCTGCTACTTCCATAAGGAAAAATAACCATTGGTGAATTTTACAAAAACGTTGTTTTTCAACTTCCATATTATTGAGTGGTTAATACAGCTCTTGGCTTAAAAGATTCATACTTCTTCAAATCCATCCATGTCACAGAATCTGGATTTTAATTCTTAGAAGGATGCTAGCAATTCTCTAATCCCAAGCTCCCCTGTCCACTGCCCCATCTCTGTATGGAATGGGGTAGTGGACAGGGGAGCTTGGGATTTTTTAATTTTAAAGGTGAAATTTAATTTAATTTAACTTCACCTTTAATTTAAAGGTGAAATGACTCGTCTAGAGCAACAAAGTAAGTTGGAGGCAGGCCCATGACTAGACACAGGTGATACCTAGGCCATATTCAACTCTTCTTAAACAAGGACAATATGGAATATTTCTGCTTGGGTTTAATTCCGAGAAAGATTGTGTTCATTCAGATAATTTTTATGTTTTCCTTTTTAGCACAGCTGTCAGAAAATTTACATCCAGATTTATTATTCAAGGATTATAACTTGCTCAACTGGAGTGACTAAAAGCATCTCTTGTTCCTTCTTCTATGAGAAGAGCTTTGTTCTGTTTTATCCTTAAATACCTTACCTTGTGTTGCATCTTAAGCCGTCCTTATGTCTACCCTTATGGCCTTTTGGATGTTGGTGAGAGTAAAAATTATAAACAAATAAGTTTACCAACAAGTAGCTTTCTTCTAACAGGAATATAATTCTATATTTATGGCCAACATGGGCATCATCAAGAGATGTACGTGAGCTTAGAATATAAAAATGTCAGGGTATTTTCCATGAGCAGTAGAAAATGTCTAGTTTAGTATGAGCAGAACAATTTAGAAGCATCCCCAGAATTGTGGATCTGTAAAAGCTCTCCAGAAGCAGTGTTTGTCTTTGTTTGAAACCTCACCAGGCAAGCCTCTTCATATTAATGGTACTTGCTACATATTTTGCTACCTCAGCTTCTTCAGTCTCCTGCAGAGTCTTTACTAGAAGATTATCTTGATAATTCAGTCATGCTTCCTTCTCTCCACCTCCAGTTCAAATATTTTTACTTGGATTAAATTTAAAATCAGAGGAAAGCATGTGTGAAAGCATGTAACCTGTTCTTTAACTTAGACAAACTTTAAAAGATGTAATAATATAAGTACAGCAAAAGCATAAGAACTCCAGCTAGAATAAAAGCAAAAGAAAACAAAGGAAATCTTACCAAGATGATATGATAAGTGATGTCACTTATCTCCTGGAGGTAGTTGGGAACTTTCCTCATAATATATTATCTATAAGGCTACATTCTAGAATTGAGATTGGAAAGCTTTCTCTTTTGTGGGGGGGCATGGGTGGGGAAGAGTAAGTTCTCCTGTAGGTTTAGCAAGGTGTACATTAAGAGGGACAGGTTGGGGGCACCTGGGTGGCTCAGTGGGTTAAGCCTCTGCCTTCGGCTCAGCTCATGCTCTCAGGGTCCTGGGATCGAGCCCTGCATCTGGCTCTTTGCTCGGCAGGGAGCCTACTTCCCTCTCTCTCTCTCTCTCTCTCTCTCTCTCCCTGCCTCTCTGCCTACTTGTGATCTCTCTCTCTGTCAAATAATAAATAAAAATCTTAAAAAAAAAAAAAAAAAAGGGACGGGTTGTTCCAGTGGAAGTCATCAACAAGTGGTTCGGGAAAGACAAGCCTGTGACATCCAGGAAAAATACAGAATAAATAAACAGCTTTATAAATGACATCATACAGTGAGTATATTTTATAAACCAGTAGTCAGGACTTGGAGTCTAACAAGTCTGGATATATTTGTGGTGGCAATGGAAAAGAATATTTGAGATTAGCATTAATTCAGAAATGTGAGGTTATTGTAACCATAATAAATATTAGTTGATTTGGAGGTACAATGAATACTTGAATATTTGGAATCTCTTGAAAATCGTGTCCACACTCTGCTACGTCTACAGATCAGGTGGTAACCTGAACTTCAAATTAAGTGAGAAGTATATCTTCATACCTTCTGTGCTTTTTCACCTTTTGTGCTTTTTCATAACAATAGCAATAGATACTTCTAATTTTACAACCCATTAAACACACACACACACACACACACACACACACATATAAAAGTGTAACAAAGGTTTCAGAAAAGATACTCTTACTAAAGATGTTACATTTAGGTTCTTTTCTGTACTATTCCTTTACATTCTATTATTTTTATTAGAGTCCTCTAAATGGATTCTGAGACCCAGGGATGAGAGCTGTAACGAGCATTTTGGAAACTCTTGCTTGAGACGACTGTTGTAAAATTGGTTAACTCAGCCCAGTCAGAGAATCGACTTGACCCAAAGTGTAGCAAACTGAGCAGGTGTCAGATGACTCCACTGGATCACCTAAAAGCAGAAGCAAAATGTTCAATGTTGGGAAATTGCAGAGGGTGAATTCTCAGTGGGAAATTTATTGGCTTTATGACCAGGAACCATCATGCTTTGAGTCAGTATTCTACTCGGTGGTAGGAAACCCAGAGAGAAGAGAGTGACAATGCTATTTTTCTAATAAAATATTGAATTTCTATTAATATGATTTTCTATTGCAATTATAATATGTTGTAAGTCTGCACTGCAGGGACAGTCTTAATTCTCTCCAGTGCACAGCCTGGCATCCAGTTGGCAGCCAACACATGTTTATTATTGGTAATAACAATAATAATACTAATAATGATGACTTGATGATTAGAATCTTTTGCAGTAACACCCAAAGCTAGGATTAAAAGAACTCTTTTCCCCCTGGTTCCCATGTTCACTCTCCAGGGTTTATACTTCTTCCGATCTTAAAAATGCATTACTTGTTCCCCCGTTCCTTCTAAGTATGTCTGTTTGGCGAACATTAATGTTTTCATGTGTCTTTTCTCACATTTCCTTAAAATTAAATGCCTTCCCATTAGTCTCCTTGTTTGTCTTACCAGAATCACTGGTGAAGTCAACACAGCCAGAACAGGGAGGTCCATTTGTTAACTGTTGCCTCAGAAGCCATGAAATGAGCAAGCAGCCTCCAGACCATCATTTTGTATATATATTTTGTGTACATATATGCGCGTGTGTGAGTGTATGTGTGTGTTTCTGCAACAACACACTTAATCTTAACTTTCTCAAATTCTCAGTGATAAACTTATTTTTTAATGAAGAAATGGGAAAGCTTTTTTTTTTTTTTAATGCCAACGTGTGCTGTCTTCCCAGACTTTATCAAAGTTTGTTATTTTCAAAGCAAGGCTCTCATTCCACAGTGCTATACACAAGAGAGAATGAAAGAAATGAGCAGCATACCAGCAGGAGGGGAGGAGTGCCCAAGGATGTATGGGACCGCAGGGAAAGAGGGGGAAGCTGCGGTGATAACTGGGGAGGGATGGATAGGGGGAAGCAGAAGACACAAAGAGGATTGCAGTGTGGCTATGGCCACAGGTAGATGAGCTGAGCACCTAGCCATGGAGAAGGAAGGAACGAGGAGATCCCCGTATAATGGGAGGGGAGAATCCCAAGTAGAGAAAAAGGAGAGGAGAAGCAGGAGAGATGGAGCCTTCTAGTTATGCCAGTCTGGAGAGGAATTACCCACTGACACCATCTTTCCTAACTAGAAGACTGAACTAGCAATTCTTTGCTTGCTCTAATTCAAACCTTTCTTTCCTCTTAGATTAATCATAGGTCTATAATCTCAACTTCCTTATCTGAGTGCTACAAGAAATTTCACACATTTTAGCATCATGCCCAATATGGTCGCTCACTCTGGAAGAGTACAGTACAACCAGACTTAAACTTTTTTAAAAAAATATTTTATTTATTTATTTGACAGAGAGAAAAAGCAAGCACAAGCAGAGGGAGAAACAAGCAGAGGGAGAAAAAGGAAGCAGGCTTCCTGCTGAGCAGGGATTCCTTGACACTAGACTCAATCCCAGGACCCCAGGATCATAACCTGAGCCGAAGGCAGACACTTAACCGACTGAGCCACCCAGGTGTCTACAACCAGACTTACTCTTAATTATTTTTATCAGCTATAGCTTCAGCTCTTAATTGGTATCACATTTAATTACAATTTAGGTTATTTTAGTGGCAGGATCATACTTCTTCTTATTTGTCTTTTTATAGGATGGAAGTTATGACCCAAGCTACTTCCATGACTTGGAGTTACACGGTGTATGATGGTAAAGGCGATCTGACTCCAGCCTTGGCCTGATAACTGGCTAGTTATAGTACTTTAAAGAGTTTCTTCCTTTGTAAAATAGAAAGTAATAATAGCTACCTAATAAAGTTATTGGGAAATTAAAATGCAATGGAAATAAGAAGCACTTGGCCCAACCTGGCACATTATAAGGGACTGGCAAAATGGTATTTGTTATTATACAATCCTTAGAAGATTGTGTGTGCTGGGGTTTATATTAAGATAGAAGAAACTGGCAGGAGATCATAATTTATCTTCCTTTTTCTGTCAGGTAGCATTCTAGACCTGTGCCTCACGGCACCTGTCCCTGGACCCAGTTGAAGGGCCGCGAGGGTTATAGCAGTCACTGATCACAGGCGATACTTACATCCTCTGCTTTCTCATACCCGGCGGATGTGAAAAGCAGAGTTAAACACCATGACATCTACTGCTCTTTATGTTAAATAAACCAAGGCCTTCCGTAAATTAAAATGATTTCCTGATGCAACATGACACAGGGTTATCCAATTTGCCAGAGAGGTGCCACTGAGTCTTTTGTAAGGGGAAAGTGCAGGTAGGCTGTGTTTAAAGCTGCAAGTTCCGTGTCAGAAAAAGAAAAGCCCCTCTCAGAGTAGTAAATGCATTTGCTTAGGCCCTAATAAACTAAGAATGGAAAAAGGTTAATTGACAAAATGATACTTGTCTAATGCCGTCCTGAGCATTGCACTCAGACAGATGTGTGAGACAGGGATCCTGCTGTGCTGACAAGGATGATTATTATAACTGACTCTTTCTGCCCTCAAGGGTGTGCAGTTTCTAGAAGCTTTTCACCCTGGAATCTCGCTGTTGTGCCAATCCAAGGAGGGCTGTAAAACCAGAAAGTTAAAGGACAACACAGCTGACACTTCATTTAAGCGTGTTGAGGCAAGGCTACAGTTTGGCACCAGTCCTAAATGGTGTGGTGGAAATTCCGCTTTGCGTTTACAACTTCCATTGACTGAGCACTTAACCGCGTGCTCGGCAATGAGCTGAGGGCTCCAGACCCCACATCACGTTCTATTCCTGTAGGGATTCACTGAAGTAGTCATGTAAGCTGGCCGGATCCCAGGACCCAGCGGGGGTCCCACAGGATCAGCCAAGAGGGTGCTTGGCTTCGTGTAGGACAAAAATTAAAGGTGAGCCGAGAGGAAATGAGAGCACAGTTTACTGAAGATATAGAGAGTGAGTACTGATGCTGACAGAGCGTCCAAGACTCAGAAAGGAACCAAGGATGAGTCTTGTGTCTGCTCAAGGTCTGGGGTTTTTATTGATGATGATGGTCTGGTGTACGTGTCCTCTCAGGCATCCAGGAAATGAATGAACAAAGACAAGTGCTCAGGTGTCCTCCATAAGTTCACCTGTGCCCTCGCATTAACTCCTTGACCTTCGCAAGGAGAACAGACATTATCACTGCTTGTGTCAGCAGGGGTCAGATCCTGGTAAGAACAGAGGCAGCAAAAAAGTAGTCCTTTGTGGGGGTCCCTTCAGTTTCCTGACCTCCGTAGGAGTTGGTCTCCTGCAGGTACAAGGGAGGAGGCTGAGGCCACCCCAATACTGTCATTACAGTGCACTTTGAGTTTCCCCAGAGCATTTGATAATACCTATGTACTCATTCAAGCTTTTCCATGTGTGCTTGAGTCATTTACCATAAAATGATGGTCATAGATGCAATGTCTGACTCAGTTCAGAAAACAGAAAACGATTCCTTAAACTTGTGTGTTTAAATACATCATGGCTGCAGGAGAAAGGCAGCTGCTTGACTTCAAACTGAAGAGGATGGGGGAAATCCAAACCTTTGCTTTCTTAGCTCTTGAGAGAAGGACCAAAATTTATGAGGAAATTCACTGGGACTATCGGCCAATGTTATCTGGAATTTAGAGGAGGGGGTCCTCTGGCTCTCTGAGGGTCTGATAATTGAAATGAGAAGAGCAAAACAAACAGCAAAACTACCCATGAAGTGACACCTGTTGCCCTCCAGCAATAGTTATCTGCCTATTTGCAAATAAACACTTAAAACATGCTTACTTGGAAAAGCTTGAGTCCTACTGGAAGGCACAGAATAATTGCAATTCTTTCAAAGCCAGTAGGATTGTTAAGCTGTGATTTAAACTAAACAGAATAACAAAAGCCCTTCCCAAGTGGAAACTAGCTCTATTTTCATAGTCATCAGAGCAAGGCTCTTAAAACCTTAAATGTCTCACAAGTACCTTCTAATGGGTTTATTGCTTTGTTTATTCTGCTTAGAGCAAGTCAGGGGGCAATTTGGAATTTGCATCATTAAAAATCTTTTTTGAAAATGTGTTGACATTTCAGTTGCTGGCCTTAAACAGCTCCCTTAATTTGGGCAGTGGTCATCCATCCCTTGGGCCAGGTGCACATTATCATCCATGTTCCCCCGTGGGTTGTTACATATAAAGATACATTTCCCTACATACCCAAATGCATATGTGTCATGGTTATTTTGATCCTTTTCACCTAATTGTCTCTAGATGCTACTTCCATATATATATATATATATATATATATATACACATTATATATATATACATGTATATATATAAAAAATCAGGGAATGGATATTTATTCTCAAACATTTCTTTTTAAAGTCAAACATGTTTCTCCTTTCACTTATTTCTCTGGCATACGGATGATGAACTCCTGCATGTCCCCTCAAACGACTGGGCATATCTCCACAGTGTTCACTTTCCTCAGATACTCTTCCAAGAATGATTTCCCGACCTCCCTTTAGACAAAGGAAAAGGTTCTTTCAGGTGACAGAGATAACGGGGAACACAGAAAAGCACCTGGGTGGCTCAGTGAGTTAAAGCCTCTACCTTTGGCTCAGGTCATAGTCCCGGGGTCCTGGGATTGAGCCCCTGTCAGGCTCTCTGCTCAGCGGGGAGCCTGCTTCCCCCCACCCCCTTTCTGCCTGCCTCTCTGCCTACTTGTGAACTCTGTCTGCCAAATAAATAAATAAAATCTTAAAAAAAAAAAAGGAAAAAGAAAAAAGCAAATGCTCACCAAAGGCATAAAGTAGTTGTTGGTAAAAGGTTAGAGGAATTGTGTTTGTAATTTTATTGTCTCTTAATTTGAATATGTGGTCTTATGGTAAACATATTTTGGATTTTAATATAAAACCTTTGAAGTGTATTAAGAATTCCACTATCTTTCACTAAGTTGCCATCACTGAATAGTGGGTAGAGTTAGTTGTCCGGACTTTTTATGTTCAGGTCTTGGGAAGAACAGAACCAAGGAGAGAACAGCACTCATATGGAAGATCTGTCACCAAAACCTTAAGTACTGGGATAAGGGAACAAGTTACTTACCTTCTCTGAGGTTCAGTTTCCCTTTCCCCAGAAAATATGTATGTGCAGGGGCACCTGGGTGGCTCAGTGGTTTAAGGCCTCTGCCTTCGGCTCGGGTCATGATCCCAAGGTCCTGGGATCGAGCCCCACATTGGGCTCTCTGCTCAGCAGGGAGCCTGCTTCCCCCTCTCTCTGTCTCTGCCTGCCTCTCTGCCTACTTGTGATTTCTCTCTCTGTCAAATGAATAAATAAAATATTTAAAAAAATGTATGTGCATAATAAGGACATACATACATACATACATTATTTGCATAAACAAATAAACTGTGTGTGTGTGTGTGTGTGTGTGTGTGTGTGTTTTCAGTGGAGCAAAAACTGCACTGGACCCAGTTAAACAGGCAAAGAAGGAAGACTTTATTCAGGGCTGTAGGGGAGAGAGACCGGAATACAGTCTGAACTGAATTCTGCTGAAATAAAGCATAGGAGAGATTTTAAGAGTTGAGGTAGGGATGATCCTGAGCCACTTGTGTTTGCTAAATGGCCTTATCCAAAGGAAAAGTAAGCTTTCTTATATGATTGACAGGAGGTAGTTTTAGAACTTGGAGGAAGTCACGCCCCCACAATGTTAGTCACCTTATTCTCCCCTAGAAACTGGGAAATAGGGGTATTATTTCCCTTGATGTTCACATTTCAAAGAGATGGCTCCCAGGTTCTTGAGAAAAATATTCTTGGGTTGTAAAATTGGAAAGAGGTTTTTAAAAAGATTCACATCTCAAAGGGCAGAGAAAGAATTTACAATTATAAATTTTGTAAGTGACTGTTCTAACAAAAGGGAGGTCAGGGGCTTAGAGTCAAGAAGAAGCCTACCTAAAGTTTAGTCCAACTGAGGGGAACATTAAGGTCCTTGAGGTCACTGTGTGTTTTGAGTGTGGGAAGGGGAATTTGTGGACAAGACCAGATGCTCCTGTCCTTTCTGCACTTTGATTTCAATAAGTCCCTAGTGTGTTGGGATAAGCTGTGACCAAAGCTAGGGGAGGAGCGCCCCTTTGTGCAGTGTGGACACAGCCACCCCCCCCCCACAGGAGCAGACCTCCATCTTGCCTTGTACCTTTTAGGTGCCTCTTGCTGTGTCCCTAGTTCTCTCTACCACCCCAGCACAGTACAGGCACCCTGTCCTGCACCTGTGGCCTCACAGAGGAGGGCTGTCCAGGTGGAAGCAAAATATACTTGCTGCTTTGAGTGCAGCATTAACATCCCTGGAAGAACCCGTTAGAAATGTAAGAGCTCCAAACTCACCCTATACCCAGAGAGTCAAAATCTGCATTACCAAAAAAAATCCTTAGGTGATTCGCAGGTACATTAAAATTTTGGAATAGGAGATCCTGTAAAGAGAACATCTGGCAGAGAGTGAGACACCTGTGACAACTGCTGTTAAGTGAGAGAAGCAGAGTTCAGCAAAACGTCCATCCTCGAGGTGATGGCCACCATGCCAAGAAGTTGCTGACTTGAAGGACAAGCCATCTTCCTCAGGTTCAGAATTTTGAAGAGTTTGAGGAACTTTCCCCTCCTTGCCACAGATGCCTGGCAATCCAACTTTTCTAGATTTATTCTCTAATCCCTTGGCCCCCTCATTAGAGCCTCCTTCTCCCCTCCCTGCCATCACTGGCACCTGGAATTCCTCTCCTTTCACTTCACTGCTGAGGCCCTTGTTCCCCACATCAGCCTCTGCTCCCCAGAGCCGTGCCCAGATTCTAGCATCTGGATTTCCCACACACTATTTATTATTCAGATTTGTCCATTCCTTCCAGATAGCAGCCTGAATTTTCAAAAGAGCATAAATTCATAATAATGGAATCAAGAAGAGCTGGATACCTGGCGGGGCGCTATGGATAAGGACAGACAGATCCTGGGACATGGGAAGTGCTGATTTGGGCTGGCACCTTGTGAGGGGAGGGTCTGCGTTAGCCCAGAGACATTCGCACTGAAGTTCAGCCGAGGAGCAGAGAGCTCCGGCTCCCTCCTCGGCTCCCTCGGCTCCCAGCATCGCAGCTCAGGCCCCCTCTTTATTTCTATTTTCTCCCTCCACTAAAAAACACCTTCCCTGGTGCCCAGCTCCTGCTCAAGGCCAACACCCTGACAGACAAGCAATCTCACAGTACCTGGGGGGAAAAGAGCTGTTTTAACTGAAATAGATCAGCCTGGATATTTTCTTTGACAATGCTCTCTTCATGCAGTAATACCTCCCCTACACACTGCCCAAGGGGATGAAAATGGGAGCCAGCAGGGGATTCATATGTGAGTCATCTCTCTCCAAGTCCCCTCCCTGGGATGGCAGAACCTGTGTTCAATGCCAGCACATCCCCTCCTCCCCCTAGTTGTTCTGAATTCCTTGTGCAGTAGAGAACACTGCAAGGGGAGTCCACGGCAGAATTCTGCTCCCAGTTCTGACAGGTCCTCAGGGGTTGGCCTTGGCCCTGAGCTGACCCTCTCTGTGCTTCAGTTTCTTCCTCTGTTAAATGGGAAGTTGGTCTAGGCCAGTGGCTCTTAGTCATGGCTACCTGTTAGAATTGTTGGGGGATCTTAAAAAACAAAACAAACAAACAAACAAAAACCAAACAGAACACTGGAGCTCCACTCTCCATCAGTTAAATGAGAATCTGCACAGGGCTCTGGGATTAGGATGAATTTTCTTTTTAAGATTTTTATTTATTTGAGGGACGCCTGGGTGGCTCAGTTGGTTAAGCAGCTGCCTTCAGCTCGGGTCATGATCCCAGCGTCCTGGGATCGAGTCCCACATCGGGCTCCTTGCTCGGCAGGGAGCCTGCTTCTCCCTCTGCCTCTGCCTGCCTCTGCTTGCCTCTCTGTCTGCCTGTGCTCGCTCTCTCTCTAACAAATAAATAAATTTTAAAAAAATCTTTAAAAAAAAAGATTTTTATTTATTTGACACACACAAACACGAGAGAGAGAGAGAGAGAGCGAGCAAGCACAAGCAGGGGGAGCAGCAGGTGAGACAGAGGAAGAAGCAGACTCCCTGCTGTGCAGGGAACCCGATGGGGCTCCATCCCAGGACCCTGGGATCAAGGTCCACCTGAGCCAAAGGCAGACACTTAACCAACTGAGCCACCCAGGAACTCTAGGATGCATTCTCAAAGCTTCCGAGTGCTTTATATAGGCACTATATAAAGAATCTCTGGACCAGGATCTTTAAATATGTGTCTGAGAACCCACGGGACCAACATCGCTGGGGAGCTTGCTGCGAAATGCAGAATCTGGGACCCACCTCACACAACTGAACCCACACTTCAGCCGTTTCCCCAGCTCCTCCGTGAATGCATTCAGCCCAAGATGCTGGTCTCCCTGCTCCGTCAGCTCTGCCTCATAATATATGCATTGTGATTTCATTTCAGGCACAGTTACAGATTTTTGCTGCCTCCTTCTTTTATTTAATAATTACTTCTCGGTCCTGTATGTTGTAGCAGGAATCATGTGAGGGTCTGAGGATGAAAAGTAAACAGGAGGGATATTGCATTCGCCATCACAGAGCTCCAGGTGCTGGGGAAGCCAAGGGGAAGCCAGGGACTATCGAGGTTATCCAATAGGGTGATGCATGTAAGGACAGAGGAAACATTGGGAGTTATGAAAGCACCCAGGGGTCAGGAAGGAGATTAACTAGGCCAGGGAACACCTCCCTGAAAAACAAAGTTTAAGCTTTATGAATACAGTCTCCTTCGAGAACATTGAGCTGATTTTATAGTTATAGATACTCATGATTTCTCATGAAAAGGCTGATGCTGAGCCCTCTTTACATTTACATCATTGGGCCACTCTGAGAAATAACTCTTAATCTACTGCAGTTTAGCAAATAGCCTTTGAAACTGGCCGCACCAAGTCTATCAAGGACCTCTTTGTTGTAAACCTGGTGTTATCTTTCTAAGCCACATCTTGTTGATCTGCAGCTTTTAATAATAATAACTATGCCCCTCTTGTTAGGCTTCTAATTTTCCTTGGATCTTATCTTTGCTTGAAGTTCCCCCAAATGCAGAGCCTGAGAGATGAGCCCACTTGTGGCAAGTCAGTTTCGGAAGGGATCCGAGGTGTGGTAGGCTGAATAATTGCCCGTGCACTCCCCTACATCTGCCTATCCGCCACAACCAGATATCTGCATCCCAGCCCCCAGAACTTGCTACCTTATGTGGCAAAGAGGACTTTGCAGAGGTGATTAAGTTGAGGAACTTTAGACGAGGAGATGATCCTGGATTATCTGGGTGGGCTGTAAATATAATCAAAAGTTCCTTTTAAGAGGGATGCAAGAAGGTCAGAGGAAGCTAGATGTGATCAGGGAAACAAAAAGTTGGAGGGCTGTGAGGAGGGGTGATGAGACACAGAAAGCAGGCAGCCTCCAGAAGCAAGGAAGCAGAATCTCCCCTAATGACTCCTGAAGAAACCAGCCTATTGACACATTGACTTTGGGCCAGTGAAACTGTCTGGGCACTTTTGACCTCCAGGATGGTAAGAGAGTGAATATGTATCATTTTAAGTATCAATTTGTGGTAACTGGTTACAGCAGCAGTAAAACACTGATACGCTAGGGGAAAGAAATTGGGGATTGGGAGAATAAAACAGGGAATGAGAGAGAACCAAGTTACATTATCGAACTGGTTACCCCTGTGGGCAACTGGGGCTCAGTCCCACTGGGGACCCTCTGAGGAGGTCATTATCTACCAGCTCCCAACCTCATTGGTGACCCCTGGGGGCAGCGTTAAGCCCCTCACACTTTGAAGAGCAAGGCTAAAAACAAAACAAAACTTGTAGCCTCTACTGGGAGATACAGTTTAGTGGGCAAGATAGTCAAGAAAATTTTAAATTTGAAATATTTAAAATCCAGGGGTAAGAGGTAATGATAAAGGTCAGTTTATAAGGTAAGAAGAAGAGAAGGAAGGTTCCATAAGGACATCAAGAAGTCTTCGTGACGGAATTGTTATTTGAATTGATAAGCGTGAGTCCTTGAGACTGAAGAAAGAAAGGTCAGTCAGAGAAGAAAGAGCAATGTGTAAACAGGCAGGGAGTGGAAAGGCCTATTAGAAAGGGCTGAAGGTTTGTGTAGGTGGGATGTAATTTTTTATGGCCGGTGAGATGATGGAGCAGGAGGAGATGGAAGCCAGATCCGGACCAGGTTCGTGCCATTGCTGTTTGCTCAATACCTTAAAATTGGACACCCAGGCTTTAGGTGACTGAGCCCCAAGCCCCTGCCTGACAAATCAGAAGTCTTTTGACAAGAGCTTATTTGTTACAGTGGGGGTGTGGGAATAAAACCCCAATTATACTATTCCTTAAACTTCCCTTCAGCAAGTTTATAATTATGAAAATGTCTTGAGTTATCAGCCTCCACTTTACATTTTCCCTCAACATCCTTCCAAGCAATTCCACAAAAATAGAGAAAAAAGTTAATTAGAACATAAAGTGGGAAAAGTTTAATTCCTTTTTTCAATAAGAAGCTGGCTGCAGTTTATACAGGCTTAACGATAATTCTATTTTGTGACTCACAATAATTACTCATGAATAATTACAGAATAGAAATGTGAAAAATGTCTAATTAGAAAATAAATAAATCCCCCAAATTAGGTATTTATTATTGCAATTAGGTATTATTAGACCCAATAATGACATGATGGCAACACAAGATATTAATGAATACATGATTAGCCATTGAATGTGTTTTGTTACGTCAGAAATAAATTTGACATTTTCATGAAGACATTGAGTTGAAACTGTTATTGCAAATGTAAACAATCTAGGGCAATAACTCTATTTTAGCTACTGTATCACTCATGCATCCAATTAAAAGCAAAATTTCTTGCTGTGATGAACATAGATCTGTCTTGGTTAATTGAAAGGTGAAATACCTTGAGAAATTTTGATGGTGTGTGGGGTCACCCTGCTATGTCCTGATTTTACAAGAAAGGTATCCTGAATATTTTATTAGCTCAGAGAAACATTGGAAGCTGCGAATCTTCTTCGAGGAAAGGCTTAATTAAGAAGAAGGATTTAATAAGTCTTTAAAAAGGCGATTTAAAAATTTGCAGTTGCCATGATAGTTTGAAATTATGTCAGATATAACTCCAAGATAGTCTCGGTGTAAGGGTTAGGGTATAATTTTAGATTGGTTTTAGTGAGAAAGAAATACAGGAGGGAGGCTTGCCCTGTCCACTGCCTTACGGGTGCTGTGGATGTCCCTCAGCAAATTTTTGAATTTCAGGGATATGGCAGTCGGTCAGCAGTCACACTGAAGTACACATTCAGTACCCAGCTGTCTGGTAAGACCTGGCCCGCACAGCGAAGGCAAGACGTGCTGAATCTCCCCTAAAAGTCTTTTTGAGAGTGAGACTATGGAATTTCTGGTGAGGTTTGGGGCCCTGTTGGTTCTTAAGACACTATTTGAAACTCCTTGTACCCTCTATGGTTCTTGGAATCAGCTCTGTGCTGACTGGGGCCGGAATGACCTGAAGCACATGCTATTGACTGATCCATAAGAGAACCGCAAAACTGCAGCTAGGAAATCTTGCTAAGGGGATCAGGGTCCCGCACTTATGGATTTTGTTCAGTATGAGATTTGCTTCTAAATCAGAAGAACTGAAATTAGCTGGAATGGGAAATAGGAACAAAGAAAAGTGGGCATTTTATGGGACAGGTACATTGAGAAAAGGACCATTGGGATTTATAGCTCCTGTGGAGATACTTATTATAAGGATATTTTACAGTTAACATTACTTAGATGATGCCTTTTGGCCCTGCACATAACACCACTTGACAGCAGAAGTCTACATTTTGAACCTGGTTCTTGATCCTCTAGGAATCCTAAGACCATGGTGATGAAATTTGGACTGGCAAAATGCATCTGAGACCCAGAGCTGTTTGGAGAGTTTGTAGGGATAGGTGTGGGGGATGCAGAGTAGGAAAAAGCTATCTTCTATGCCTGGCCCCAGGTCATCTCCCAGCTGAGCGAAGAAGGAGAAGAGAAGTAACAATCGCTAGGTACCATTTTGTGCCAGCCACTGCAATGATCCCACTTACTTGCCCCAACTCTATGAATTAGGCATTTTCTCTGTTTTCCAGATTAGAGATCTAGAGAAACTAAGACATGTGTCCAGATTCATACATTTAGTAATCACCAAAGTTGAGATGTAAACCACTTTTTATCTAAGTCATTAAACAAATCCATGCTCTTTCCCATTATGAACTACCTCCTGAGAAAGGAAGTAGGTTTACTTGGGATCCACCTGACTTTCTTAACACCTAGGGAGACCTCAGACCTCTTTTGTCCACTTCATTGTTCTTTACAGAGGGATGGAAGCAGCTCGGGCTCAGGCAAGTTATTCGTAGAGTCGGGATGGGGAACTGTTCTTTATTTCATCTGTTAGACTGTATTAGTTTTAGGATCTGCTGGGGCATGTGTAGGCCTTGGTTCTTAGTGTTCTGAGGAAAGAGTTAAGAGCACAGACTCTGGAATCAGATCAACCTCGATTCCCATCTATTCTTCTCCACCCACAGAATAAGTTACTTAACCTCTCTGAGTCTGTTTCCTAATCTGTAAAATGGGGATGAAACACAATAATGAATTCATAGTACACATAGTGGGTGCTCAACAAATACATGGAAATGAAAAATAGGAGAAAATGCCTTTCACCATTACCTGTCTAAGCAAAAAAGAAAAAAAAAATGAGCCCTTAAAAGCTCACAATTAGGTTTTTCTGACTTGTATTTCACGGCCTGCAAACAACTTCAGCTAGTGGCCTGCAGTGATCTGGGAGCTGCTGAAGGACAGACAGCAGAGAAACTCGAATCTCTGCACCAGTGAAACCAAACAAACTTGCTGAAGGACACCACCTGGGCTTGCTGACCATGTCCTTCATCCAAACTCTTTCAAATTCAACTTCACACTTTGCATTTGCATTTTGAGGGGCCTAGTTATAAAATGGCTTTGGAACTGGTGAAAGAAGATGGTGAGTTTTCATTTTGTTTCCCGTGCCTTACACATCTCAAAACCACATATATGTTACTGCACGATCCACTTCAACCTGTTAGCCCATGTGCAAACCCTGGGTGGGTGGGGGAGGGTGTGAAAAATATTGGCTTCGCTCACTCACCTGGAAGGGATGGGAATACATGTGCTCCATTCGGTCCTCTATTTCCAGTGCTGTCACCCTGCGAAAGGAGCCTTTCCTTTCCTCAGGGTTGACTAAGGAGAGAGGCCACCAAATGAAGCCCCTGGGAAGTTAAAAGCAAGAAAAGCATGGAAAAGCATCTTTGGGACTCTTCCAGTGTCTTGCTCACCTAGCTCTGCTGCAGGAAGCTGTCTCCTAAAGGGCAAATGACCTTTTATTTTCTCAACATAGTCATTTTTGGGATACCTGGGTGGCTCAGTCGGTTAAGCCTCTGTCTTCGGCTCAGGTCATGATCCTGGGGTCCTAGGATGGAGTCACGCATTGGGCTCCTTGCTCAGTGGGGAGTCTGCTTCTCCCTCTGCCTCTGCCTGCCACTCTCCCTGCTTTGTGCTCTCTCTCTCTTTCCGACAAATAAAATATTTTTTAAAAACCATAGCCATCGGGGCGCCTGGGTGGCTCAGTGGGTTAAAGCCTCTGCCTTCGGCTCAGGTCATGATCTCAGGGTCCTGGGATCGAGCCCCGCATCGGGCCTCTCTGCTCAGCGGGGTGCCTGCTTCCCTTCCTCTCTCTGCCTGCCTCTCTGCCTACTTGTGATCTCTCTCTGTCAAATAAATAAATAAATAAAATCTTTAAAAAAAAAAAACCATAGCCATTGTTCATGAGGCCCACATTTCTTTCTTTTGTCAAGATTTTATTTATTTTTTTGAAACACAGAGAGAGAAATCACAAGTAGGCAGAGAGGCAGGCAGAGAGAGAGGGGGAGGCAGGCTCCCTGCTCAGCAGAGAGCCGGATGCAGGACTCGATCCCAGGACCCTGAAATCATGACTTGAGCCGAAGGCAGAGGCTTAACCCACTGAGCCACCCAGGCACCTGAGGCCCACATTTCTAACTTATGCTTTGGCCTTTTAGGCTAATGAAGAAGATACTCTTCCAGGTGAATGACTCTGAGGCTTGAACCAACACACAACCATAGCTAAAGAGCTCTGTGTGTACGTGTGTGTTGTGTGCATGTGGATGTGTGTGTGTGTGCACATGTAGACACACATGTGCGTGTGAACATGGCAGGGCTGGTGTTGAATGGTGACATCATCTCCTTCCATCGCACATTCGAATATTCTCTTTGGCAGGGAAAAGAGATAAAGAAATATAGTTTTTTCTTCCAGGAGATGTCTTAGTTACTTTTTCCCAGTTTGTTCATCTCTAAAACAAGTAATTATGTAGAAAGCAAGCCTGGAACTAGGGGCTATGTGTGATCTGTCCTCAGAGCAGAATGCAGGAAATAGGCCACGAGGGATCTGGAGCTTAAGTGCAGTGAACTCCAGAGAGTAGTAGCAAAGAATCACAGTGCCCACAAGCCAGTTACACAGAGAACCAAAACCAGGTCATTGGCTTCTGCCCTGCAATTCACTGTAACTGCCAGCGATATTTCTACATAGGGGAACACGCTTTGCACGACAGCTCTCTTTGCAGGAAATCTCCATCCTGGGGAGTTGAAATTGCATTAGGACTACTTCTCTGCAAGCACACTGACACCAATATGCAATATGTGTATGAGACACCAAAAAGCCATTAATCTAAAGCAGGAACTTACACAATCAGGTCTAACTCAGGAAGCATTCCATTGCATTAGGATGCCTTTCTACACTGAAAGGGCTTTGGCTGAATTCAACATTGCAAATAAAGATTTAATTTAGCAAAACAATCAAATTTAAATGTAAATGGCCCACCCCACCCTTTATTCCAACTTTTTAATTGGAATCTTTGGAATTGAATAAATATATTCATTCATTCATCCATCCATTCATTCAGTGTTTGAGTACCCATCAGGGCCAAGGCATTGTGCTGGGAATTAGGATTACAAATATGAATAAATTATGATCTCTGACTTCAAGGAGTGTGCAGTGTAGTGGGAAGGTTAGTGAAGACTCAGATAATTATAACACTGTTCAAGAAGGCTTGAACAAAGACCATGGGAGCAAAAAGACCTTCGTTTACTTGGATTCTCAGTTAATGGAATTTGGATTCTGTGCAGCTATGCCTTTAAGTGAGGGTCCCTACCTCGGTTGATCTACAATCTAGATTCAGAAAGGACAGGAGAGTGCCAACCAGTATTGTGCCACCTTTCCTAGAACGAAATGTGCTTTCAGGAATATTTCAACGGGACTTGACCTAGAATTCCTCATTATATTAATAACCGGCTCTGGAATAGATGTCACACTTCAGCCCCTGCCCACCTTCCATGAGAAAGCTACTTGCTCGTGACTTTACATTCATAAATACGCTCACAATGCCAAGGGATGTTTTTTTCTTCCATCAATTCATTAGATCTGCTCACATGAATTATTTATATGCAGTGCTAAAAATGATTCTGAAACATTACAAGAATTCAATATCAGTTTTCACAGTGGGATTTCATCATTTTAGCATTGCAGCATGGTAGCCTAATGCAATACTAATAGGATATGGTGCTAATAGGGTACAACGAGAATTCTCTCTAATATGCAAACATTTCCATGTTGTCTTATTATTTCTTTTAAGTTAATATGCTATGGTGATAATATGATGAAATGAATTAGCTTCATATCATTGTCTGCATGAGTTGTGCATATTAACGGCATCTTTCTTCCCCCACCCCTTTGAATTCACTTGGAATGAGCTTGAAAACTTACCCTGTAGTTATGCTTATGTTAATGAGGCTGTTTAGTAGGAAACATCCCTGCCGTTGCTTAGCCAGCTGGAGAAACAATAGATGCGTATCCTCTCTCTTTGGAATGGAATGTTTTCTGGCCTCCCTTCCAAGGGCCCATCTCCATCAGGCTGCTTTAGTATTCTCTACTTGTTCACAATCTCAATCCACCCATGTGTTAGACATTTTACCAGCAACATTTAACCAGATTGTATATTTCTATTAGATATGAAGCAAATCTTTTCCAAGAGAAACTAGATGCATGGCCAACTGGCCCAATGTTTTGGAATATTTAAACACACACACACACTCACACACACACTCACACACACACAAACCTACATGCATATATACATGAAATGCGTAGAAATATACACATATTTGTGTGTGTGGGTTATGTATAGACATGTTTACATATGTATACAGACATATACATATGTGCTTCTTTGTTTTTGTGTGTAAATGATTTAAAAGTTTGTGGAATCCATGCCATAACCAGCATTTCTTTTCTGGCTGTTAAATCCTGGGTGGATTAGGTCCAGTGAGGATGAATCGTCCAGATTTCAGTGTTTATTCATTTTCAGATATATAACCAAAAGCCAGATGCTTATCCAAATCTTAGCTGACATTTGCAAATCATGAATTTCTCACCCAAACCTGTGTGACCTTTCCTCTTGAGTTGCTATCAGGTTCAACTAATTCAGTTTCAGAAATCCCAGATGTCTATGCTCTCAGGAGACTTCTAAAGCCCCCTCTTGTCCTTTCAATCAAGTTGCTCCAAAAGGTACCTTTATGCTGGTTTTGTCCTTCTCTTCCAGGAGCATCTCCGAGTGGGAAAGTTTCCATCTTCGTGGCAGCTTGAGGTTATACAACAAGCAATCCGAGCTCTGACACTTACTGGCTGTGTGACTTAAAGCAAGACTCGTAACCTGTCTGTGGCTCCATTTCTTCATTGGCCAAATAAAAGAATAGATGATCTCTGGTACCCTCCAATTCTGCATGCTATGATCTGTGACTGAACGGTGAGAAATCTCCTCCATTTTAATGGGAGAGATTATTCATGGGTTTCTGCATTTTGTGGGAGGGAAAGAAGATAGTATGAGAGGAAAAAAAGTTACAGGTCCAGAAGGAAAGCAATGTGGGTGGTTCTAAATATTGGGTTTTGGGTTCTAGGCTCTCAATAGGATTATGTGTAGACAGTATATATATATATTTTTTTAAAAATATTTTATTTATTTATTTGACAGAGATAACAAGTAGGCAGAGAGGCAGGGAGAGAGAGAGAGAGAGAGAGGAAGAAGCAGGCTCCCTGCTGAGCAGAGAGCCTGATGCGGGGCTGGATCCCAGGACCTGGGGATCATGACCTGAGCCAAAGGCAGAGGCTTTAACCCACCCAGGTGCCCCGACAGTATATTTTCTTAATAAAGGAAGTTGCTAAGAAAAATAGACGTTTGTTATATACCTCAAGTGCAAATACTGGCAAAATACCGGTGGGTGGGTTGCTAAGCTGAAGTTGAATATGCAGCATATGAAAGATTTTAGTAAAATGTATATTTTAGGAGCTTTGTTATAGTTATTGGTTCCTGGTTATTGGAATTAAATATTTCAGTAAGACTGATAAGAGGATAAAGAGGGATCCTTTTAGAGAAAGTACTCCTAAAGTCTCTGATAATTGGAAAACTAATACCAAATGTCCTTTAGCCTAGATTAGATAGGAACATATAGGGCCACTTTTGTCTACATTCATCCAGTAAAGAATCAGATTTGAGGTCCTAAGAAAGACTTACTGTTTAGGGGCACCTGGGTGGCTCAGATGGATAAGCGTCTGCCTTCGGCTCAGGTCATGATCTCTGGGTCCTGGAATTGAGCCCCGCAACGGGCTCCCAGCTCAGCCAAGAATCTGCTTCTCCCTTTCCCTTTGCCTCTCCCCTTGCTTGTGCTTCTCTCTCTGTCTCTCTCTCAAATGAATAAATAAAATCTTAAAAAAAGACTTCTTGCTTAATGTCATATTTTAAAATGGAGACTACAGAAATAATATCTGGAGAGAGCCAATCAATTCACAATTGAACCAATTCAATTTCTTTAGCTGACCATTATTTCCTTGAAAGTTAGAGGTTGTTTTGTTTTGTTTTAATAATTTTATATTTCTTGTGATTTCCCTACTAAGACCTGCTCAAAGCAAGTGGCGTTTTTGCAGCTCTGTCGCCAGGGTCTTTGGATAGTCTGGCGTGATTACACATCTCTGCCTTTCTTCATAGTTCCCTCTTAAGGTAGCTAGCTTTAATTGGGGTTAGAAATATACTCAACATGTGCAACATCACTTAAAAATGAAACTTTACTGTAGCATTGATAACAACTTTCTAGGCTTAAAAATGTCATCAACAGAGTCTAGTGCTTCTTTAATTATCCGATTTCTAAAGCTATAGCGCATAATTCCTTGTATAATCAGAGCTTAAATTTTGAAGAAACTCATATGGGTGACATTTCCTCTCAATTTTGAATGGGGATTATTTTAAGAGGATACAGAACTTAGAAATATTTCAATGGAGCTGATATTTAAAGCATATTTAGTGGCATTTATGTTTTAATCTGCTTATTGACTAGGCATTAAAGAGAGCCATTAGTGTTTTAGCTGTGATTAAAAGGACCAGAAATTGTTTGAGCATATATAATGAGCAAGGCAGTATTTCCAGAATGTGGGACTAATATTTTTTTTAATTTAGAAGATGACGTAGCCTCTTTCCAGAGACAAATTACCATCTGAAGGATTTTCTTTATTTGTATTTTCCTTTACCCCTGGGACAAGGAACTCCATTTAGAGATAAATTCTCCCAAATTACATAAACATATAGCAGTCTGATGAATTCCTTTGTTGTGCCAATTTCTTATTTTACCTATCTTCATTAGTACTGGCAGCAGTAACAGCAAGTAATTATGAAAGCAATAATAACAAATCTTTGGCGATTGCCAATATGAGGTTATGTAAAAGGTACCAGGGATACCAAGGTGGAAAAAGCAGTTCGTTCTGTTCACCTTAGAAATAAAACTGCCAGTTATTTCACCATCAAAATGGGTTTATTCAGAAATAGCCGACGATTGCCATCCAGAACAAGCAAGCTAAGGCAAAAACAGCACGCAAGCCCACCTGGAGGAGGAGATAAGCCCTTCTTCTTCCTGCTGGGATAGCACAGTACTAGCCACAGGCAAGGTCCCTCTCCTCCTGATGGATTTGCAATTAACAATCAGTGGTAGGGTGTGAGAGCGCCCCCTGTCGAGTCTCCTGACTATTTCAGTGAGGTGTCCCTTTATTAATTTTCACAGTTATCTCAAGAAATTTCCATATCAAATTGTTACACTGTGGTACCATGGCTGGTACACCTAGGCACTCCGTGTCTGTTGAATATGAATGTGTGACTTGGTCCTAGTCGTCAGGGCAGTTCTAGATCCCCTATGAATTCCTCATGAAATGAGCACAAACTTGACAATCAACTATTATAATCTACTCCATTTGGGCTATGTTTGCATTGGGCTATGTTTGCATCGGTTACATTAGAGAAACAAATAGTCAAGCCGTTTTTCCATAATTGTTATATAAAATAATAGATCAGTTAATAGGCCATTTTATTTTTCAGTTTGCTTTGTTGCAACATTAAAAAAATACAGGAAAGAATAAACTGAACTTTCCAAAGCAAAGAGCGGAGATTTATCAGGAAAAACAATAACTTTTCTTGAACTGTGATAGGAGGACCCTGGTCAATGCCCGCAAATGTAGGACCAAAGCTCCTTTTCTTCGTTTTCTGTCTATATTGTTGCCTGCAGACAATAAGGTGAGTGTCTGAAAGTTATATATATTTAAATTCGGCATGTTTTTCACCTGCAAATCATTTGATTCAGTTTATATCAAATCCTTAGTGGTACCAAAGTAGATTTCATTTAATTTTCTTACCTAATTTTTTCAAATGTTGCATATTCGTGGAGGAAATTTATTCTTTTGTAGGTGAATCAATTTCTTTTAAATACAGAAAGCATCCCCTGACTATTTTTTTTCCAAAGAACATCAGCAAAATCTAAAATGAGCACTTACAAGTAATTTGGATACAAATCTAAAGGAACAATAGCTGTAATAGTCTTTTTGTGAATATTGTTATAAAGTGAAATTAAGTAAATTGATGTAAGAAGTGCACATGAGATAACCCAGAATAAGTAGATTGAGCATGGTCTACACTTCAGCATCTCTACAAGGAGACTAACTCTTTCATCTCACCCAATTCTGTTCTAGATAGAGTGGGGAAATATCATATATGACCAGATAAAACTAGCAATATTTAGACAATGGATACTATGTAGGGGCCAAAAGGCCTGGACACAAATGGGATTATCAGAGTATAGAGGCTGAGACATTAATGTCACAAAGAGGCAGGTTGGGTTAAGCTTGAAGGCTCTTTCTTCTTTGTTCTTCCATTCTGTCTCTTCTTTCCTCCATGGGAAGTTGTGAACAAATAATTGGAACTCACTTGAGCTTTCAAAATAATAGAAGGGAGTAAAGATGAAAGACAATGGAGAGTGCATTTTTTTTTCATAAATTGTGAGCATTATTGAGGAAAGAAATATTTACTAACATTTCAAGTATCTGTAGATAAATTTTAAAAATCTCATGAGTAGCTTTCATTTATTTAGTACTTATTACATTCTGGACACTTGGCTAAAAGTTTTTTACACAGATACTGTGAATTTCTCTTAACAACTTCTAAGGTTGTTGTTATTCCCATTTGGCATATGGAAAAAAATGAGACTCTGAGATACTAAATAATTTGCACAGGGTTGCATAATCACGTCATGGTAGTGAGAATCCAGATCAGGTCTGTGTGATCCCAGAGCCCATACTGAAAGAGATTGTGCTTTTAATACAGTAGTGAATAAAACTGTGCCCTGATGTATTGTAAATCATCCACCATCAGTTGTCTATTAATGATATCAACAATTTAATTATGCTTTTATTTAAAGAGGAATGAGAACAGGAGAAAGAGATCTTTTTCAAAGTAGAATTAAACCAATTTTTAAACCCATTTACCTGTTGCAGTTGTTTGGCTTCAAAGTGTTAACTGAGTATTTTTGAATAATAGATATACATAAATCAAGTAACAATTCATTTCTCCTCTCTCCACTTTTAAAAATTATGTAGGTATTGGGGCACCTGGGTGGCTCAGTTGCTTAAGCATCTGCCATTGGCTCAGGTCATGATCTCAGGGTTCTGGGATCCAGCCCCACATCCAGCCCTTTACTCAGTAGGGAGCCTGCTTCTCCCTCTCCCTCTGCCTGGTGCTCCCCCTGCTTGTGCTGTCTCTCTCTGTGTCAAATAAATAAATAAAATCTTTTTAAAAAATGAAAAAATAAAAATTGTGTAGGGACCAGAGTCATTAAAGGATAAGAACACAGTATGAAGTTAATTGTTGGCTGAAGTTTTCAGTACTTTCTCAAGAGGGTATGGAAGTTAATAAATATGTTGGAGGTTTTAAGGTCTCATGGTGCACACTCTGAATATGTTTGTTGCATGAACAAAGCTTTGAGATAGAGTCAATGCCTTAAAGAGTTTTGGAATTTGGGGGCTCCTCCAGAAGATCTTCATGGAACAAACTAAGAGAAATGTTATCATCTTAACTCTATTAGTAATGGACTTAGTTTGCTCAACTGGGTATTTATACTCAGTATAGTATAGGTATAGTATAGTATATACTAGTATATGTAGTATAGTATAGGTAGCTTATAATCTTACTCTTAGGAAATAAGAAAACAGAGCTATAGGGGTACCTGGGTGGCTCGGTGGGTTAAAGCCTCTGCCTTCAGCTCAGGTCATGATCCCAGGGTCCTAGGATTGAGCCCCACATGGGGCTCTCTGCTCAGGAGGGAGCCTCCTCCTCTCTCTCTCTCTCCCTGTCTCTCTGCCTACTTGTGACCTCTGTCAAATAAATAAATAAAATCTTTTAAAAATATTTATAAAAAGAAAACAGAGCTATAAAAATTTAGCTAAAGTTAAGCAAGCTGATTTGCTTGTGTTGAATTACAATGCAGCCATCTCTTTCATTACTTTCTGAACACACATTAAATAAGAATAGTAACCTAAAATCATTCCATTTACCAAAATTATAAAACATGTTAGATACATTTTAATCCAAACCTTTTGGGGCCTGTATTTATATAAAGGAATAATTAAGTACTGGATTAATTTGATTGCTTAATTCCTTTAAAATAAACCCATGGAAAAAAAAAACATATCAGACAGTGCTAAGAAAACTCTGTCATAACCTTTATTCAGAGCAGCAAGCAATGGTGTGAGAATGAGACTATCTCATCCTAAATCTGGAGACTGTACAAATTAATTTCTTGTCCAGAGGCATTGTCCTTTATAAAGCAATGTCCTCTATACCACAGCCATACCTTTAAAGGGACTTCTTCTTGAATTTTTACCAATTGGCATGGTAGCCACTTGCTCATTCTTGAAATTCACTTCTCCCTTGATTTCATGATACCACTTACTGTAGGTTTTCCTTTTCTGAACCAATTGTTACTTACATACTGCCTGATTAATTCCCGCATCTATTTAATAAACATTTTTACAGAAGTATTTCATATATACCATAAAGTTAGTGCTTAATGAATTTTCACAATGTCAACAAATTCATGTAAAACTATCCAGATCATGAAATAATCCACAGCTACTCACACAGAAGCATTCTTCATAGCTTTTTGTGACCATTGCTCTGAAAGAAACTACCCTGACTCTCATCACCATAGATTAGGTATATCTACTTTTTGACCTTTATATAATGGAATAATGCAGTGTTCTCCCTGGTATCTGGCTTCTTTGCTCAGTGGTATATTTGTGAAATTAATCTTTGTTGGTACATGAGGCAGTATTGGATATATTTTTATTGCTCTCTAGTATTCCATTTTATGAATATGCTATGCTTTATGTATCCCTTCTACTGTCAATGGGTATTTGAGTGTTTGTAGGTTTTGGCTATTATAAATAGTGCTGCTAGGAACATTGTTATATATGTCTTTTCATGTTTGTGTGCATGTAAATTTTTTTTAAAGATTTTGTTTATTTATTTGACAGACAGAGATCACAAGTAGGCAGAGAGGCAGGCAGAGAGAGAGGAGGAAGCAGGCTTCCCGCCGAGCAGAGAGCCCGATGTGGGGCTCGATCCCAGGACCCTGAGATCATGACTCGAGCTGAAAGCAGAGGCTTTAACCCACTGAGCCACCCAGGCACCCCTGTGTGCATGTAATTTTTTATGAGTGAAACTTAAGAACAGAGTTACTGAATTACAAGGTATACGTATGATCAGCTTAAGTTGATATTGTCCGTTTCCAATGTGATTGTGCCAATTAACACACCCATCAGCAGTTTATGAGTGTTCCAGTTCCTCCAAATCCTTGATAACTCAGTCCTTTATATTTCAGCTATTCTAGGTGTAGAGGTATCCCACTGTAGTTTTAATTTATAAGTCCTCAGTAACTATAAAAGCTGAACATCTTTTCAGGTACTTATTGACATCTGCATATCCTTTTTGTAATCTTTTGCTTATCTTTCTATTGGTCTGTCTGTATTTTCTTTATTATTTTATTTATTTCTTTATTTATTTTAGAGATGGAGTACGTGAGCATGAGTGGGGGGAAGAAGAAGGAGAGGAAGATAGAGAATCCTAAGCACACTCCACACTGAGCATGGAGCCTGTCTTGGGGTTTGATGCCACAATCCTGAGATCCTGAGAATGTGACCTAAGCTGAAATCAAGAGTCAGATGCTTAACCAACTGAGCCACCCAGGTTCCCTTGTATTTTCTTTATTGATAAGTAACAGTTCTTTATATATTCCAGGTATGCATTCTTTGATGGATGTATGTTTTGAAAATATCTTCTCCTACTCTATGACTTGAATTTTCATTGTCTTAGTGGTATATCTGATAAATGGAAGTTATTAATTTAAATGTAGTTTAATATATCAATCTTTTCCTTTTGGATAGAACTTTTTGCTTAAGAACTTTCTGCTTAACAAATCTTGGCCTAGCCTAAAGTCATAAAAATATTTTCTTATGCTATCTTCTAGAAGTGTTTACATTTTAGCTTTCCATTTATATGTGCTACATAAGGAAAAAGTTGAGATAAATATTTTCTTTAATGGAAATGTCCATTTGACCTAGCAATCTGTTTCTGGGCTCAAATTCAGTTTTATTGGACTAACTGACTCACTTGGTTCATATACCACATTATCTTAATTGTAACTTCACAATTTTTTTTTTTTTTTTGCTTCAAGACTATCCTGATTCTCTTTGTCTTTTGAATTTCCATAAAAAGTTCAAAATTTTTGTGTAATTTTTCCCACATTCAAACACAAAAACATGCCAGAAATCTAATTATAATTGTATTGAGTCAATCTGGGGAGAACTGACATCTCCACAACTTTGAAACTTCCAACCCATAAGCATGGTATAATCTCCCATTTATTTAGGGCTTCTTTAATTTCTGCCAATTATGCTTTGTAATTTTCTGTATAGCAGTCTTCAAAATTTTGTAGATTCACTTCTATAACTATGGTGTTTTGGATGTTATTGTTAATAGTATCATTAAAATTATTCTTTTTAGGAGGCTAGCATGTAGAGATACAATTAATGTTTACATATTGACCTTACTAATTTTACTTAATAAGTCTAATAGTTTATGAGGGTATTTTTGAGTTTCTACATTCAACAATATATAATTTATGAATAATGACAATTATGTTATTACTTACTTTTAATTCTTATATCTTTTCTTCTTGTCTTACTCCACTGATAATTAAAAAATCTGGAAGAGTTTGTGTATACAGTTTGTGTGATTTTTTCATTAACTGCCTGGAAATATTCATGAGTAAAGCTATCTTGGCTTAAAGATTTACCTGTGGGAAAATCTTCAAATATGAAATCAATTTCTTTGACAGAATGAGACTATTCAGATTTTCTCTTTCTTCTCATATCAGTTTTCAAAGCCTTTAATAATATTCTCTTTGATCTTTTTAATATCTATAGGAGATTTTTAATTTTATCCCCCTTTTCATTACTGATATTGGTAATTTGTGCCTTTTCTCATTTTCCATTGGTCAGTCTCCTAGATGTTTATCAATTTATTTAGTCCTTTCAAGAACTTTCAACTTGGGCTAGGCTAACATGACTAATTATATTTATAATTGTTTTCTTGGTCCTAATATGCTTACCCTGAAATTACATTTCTTAAAAAGAAATTTAGTAACATAAATATTCTGTTAAAAATATTTTTCTTCTGCAAATTTCCCTGTTTTTTTTTTTTTTGTGTGTGTGTGTGTGTGTAACAAGCTACTCACAGTTCTAACACATTGCATTTTTTTTTTTTTTTAATGCCTCCTTTCCTTTGACATTGCTCTTCTTCTGTCTGGAATTCCTATCCTTTACTTGATCCACCTGACAGAATCCCTCCAAATTTGCCTTTATGGCTACCCTCTCTCTCAAGCCATTTAATGCTTTTACTACTTAAAAAAATTAATTTTGCTCTCTTTTATACCCTGTAGTGGTCTGTCTCCCATACTGGGCTGTGAGCTACTTGCAGGAAGGAACCTAGATACCTAACAACTTGTCCCACATCCTACAGTGATCAAAAAGTGATGTATTTAATAAAGTTCAATTATAATTAGTTTTATTCTAATTCTTTTTCCTCAACCTCTTTTTCTAAGAAAGTGTGTCTGAAACATCAAGCAGAAGAAATATGATAAAAACTTAGAAGATTTTTAGATTCATATGCTAACTGCACCAACTATAATGAGCAAGATTTACAGGAAAAATGAAAATAATTTCTACTTTATCAGTATCTATCCCTGTTATTATTCATCATGACCTGGACAGTCGTATTTGACAAAAGTACTGAGTTCATCCAACCACACTTTAGTACATTGAATACTGTTGGTTAATTACTCATTTGGTGAATTTCCAAATTCTTTATAACTAAAAATCCTACCATTCCTATAGTCTTCTAGAACATAAAGGGGTGTGTCTGGATAGGAGTACACGGTGCTACAAATCCAGGCTGTCTCCATTTTGCTACCCAGAAATAGAGGTTAACTCAAATTACGATAATTTAAGAGAGTTTAAAGATTTATTTATTTATTTATTTGACAGTCAGAGATCACAAGTAGGCAGGGGGAAGCAGGCTCCCCGCCAAGCAGAGAGTCCGATGCAGGGCTCCATGCGGGGCTCAATCCCAGGACCCTGGGATCATGACCTGAGCTGAAGGCAGAGGCTTTAACTCACTGAGCCACACAGGCACCCCTGAAGAGCGTTTAATAGGGACTATTTACAAAGTTTTGGTAATGTGTAGGGTAATCACATGAGATAGTGTAATATTTTCAACAAGTGTAAGAACAGTGTTCTGTTACCAAATTTAGAGATAAGTGATTTAAAAAGAGAGTGAATGCCAGAGTCCATAGATAGAGTGGCCTCTTAGAGAAGGCTGTTTATAGGAGCTAATACATTAGCTTAGGGATTAGATGCAGTCTGCCCAAGATAACTCTGTACGGAAGTGCCCTAGGGAATAAATATTAAGATATCACTCTCTTCTATCTCTCCTTTCCCTTCTGCTTCCAGATCTCTTGCTAGGGTTCTCTATTGGTCAAAGGATGTTGACATTATCCAACAGGTTACAGAGCTGGATCTGGGAGATCAGAAAGTGGATCTAAAGGGGGCAAATCTAGTACATGGACCTTGATAAGAAAAGACATCACTCCATATTCCAAAAGGGAAGGAATTGTTTCTTTAACTTGACAGATGATAAAGGAGCCCAGATGTCAGATTGGGTCAGAGGCTAGGGAGACTATGTTCATCCTGAGGCAAAACAGAATGTAAAAAGAAATCCTGTGTTTCATGTCTCTTGGTTTTGCCTTCCCAGATCTGGCCTTGTATCTTCTGTCTGTCCTTCAGTTACTCTCGTATGAAAATCAAAGGTTAGTGTTACTATAAGCATTGCCCTAGTTACACGCAGAAGACAGTTCTAACCACAAAGAAATAATTATAAACAAAGCCCAGTTAATTATACAAGACATTCTTGGCTGCCCTAATTAAGGCACAGTTCAATACTACTAGCTGAGTAATTTTTTTTTTTTAATTGTGAATAGAATTAGTGGGAGCTCGTCTGGTGAACAAATAATGAGATCAGTGTCTCATAAAGAATCTGATTTAAAAAAATAATTCACCAATCATTTGTTTTCTCCTGCTTTATAGAACTCTTTCCCTGTATGGCACAGATATAGAAGAATGTGAATTTACTCTCCTAGGACTCTGAAGCCCAAATTACAGGAAGCTGGGGAATGTTTATTTCATCCAGTGGGAAGGGCGTGAAGAATGGAGGATGTTCCCACTAGGATATGTGTGTGTATTATTGGTGCTTCTGGGGTGCCTTTTGTGACTGGTTTCTTCCTTAGAGAAGTTTCTGTGTTTCACAGCTTCAGCTCCTATGTAGACACAAACAATGTGACAATGTGCAAAGTGGCTATCCACAAACTATACTTTCCTTTTCTTTTTATTTCTTTTATTCATTTTTGTTCAAATACACACTAAAGGAGTACTGAGGAGTACAGGCTCATATATAGTTTTGTAGATTTTTTAAAATAGTTTGGATGTCTAGGATATAACAGTACAATACTGGTGAGCTTTGGTGTCAAAAGAAAGTATATTAAAATACTGGCAAATAAATACTTTTCCTGTATGACTTAGGCAGGTGACTTAAGTTCATTGAGATTCTTCTCTGTAAAACAGAAATTTTACATCTCTCATTGTACATGGTACACATGTACCATGTATTTTATTTTATTTCATTTTTTTTTTTTTTTTTTGTTCTGAGAATTAAGTGAGACAACATATGTGAAGGGCATCCTGGATTGTCTGGCACATGGTAGATACATAGTCACTCTTGATTTTATCCCTTTTCAGATATTTCCACTCTAATCATCCATGTATTTCTTATCTTCCAAATGTTCTCATTGTCTGTTCAGGATACCCTGTGGATGAGATAAAAAAAGGAGAGGAAAATGTTACTGGGATGAGATGTATGTGGAAAGAGTGGTAATGAGAATTAAAATATACTATACTTGGAGCTTTTCTCATATTATGTTCTCTTAGTGGGAAATTTTAGTTAATTTGAATTTCCTATTTTTAAGCTGTCATGCATATACTGTAAGTAAAGAAATGGCTTGGCCATTATGCAGTGAGTATGGTTTATGCTAAATTTAGATAATCACTAATTTAGTACTTGAGTTTTTAATGCGCAGACCCAATCCAGAGAAGATAAAAAGAAATAAGGGATTTTTTATGCACTGAATTTACTCACAAAGACAAATTTTTCCAATTTATGTTTTTTGATATAGACATTTCTAGTGTCTACCAGTTAGCACCTTAATCAGTTTCTAATTCCTATCAGCTCTACCTCTGAATATTTCTCGTGCCCAACCTTTCCTCATGCCTCTTCCCTCCCATCCACATTGCAGGGGTGGAAGATGGCAGAATTCATATGTAAGAGAGATCACTCCCTGGGGCACCTGGGTGGCTCAGTCGGTTAAGTGTCTGCCTTTGACTCAAGTCATGATCCCAGGGTGCTGGGATCGAACCCCGCATCAGACTCCCTGCTTGGCGGGAAACCTGTTTCTCCCTCTCCCTCTGCCTGCTGTTCCTCTTGCTTGTGCTCTCTCTCTTTCTCTTTCTGTCAAATAAATAAATAAAATCTTAAAAAAGAGAGAGAGAGAGAGAGCTCCCTCCCTTATGAAGAGTGGATTCATGGAGATGAGTTTAGAAGCATTGAGTCTCCAACTAAAATAGCTAACATTATGGTGCCCTTACTATCTTCCAGGCTGTCTTAATGTCTCTCTATACCTGATTTCCTTCATTGTTTATAACACCTCATTTAGGAATGTACTAGTAGTATAGTTCTATTCTGGAATATACTAGTACTATATTTCTATCATGAAATAGAAATACTTCTATTTCACAGATGGGAAAGAGTGAATTTAAACACTGTGTTAGATTCCCTAGATCACACAACTAAGAACTAGTTGCAGAGTTCAAACTTTAACAACAGTCTGCCTGATTCCAAAGTCTATGTCACTAATCACTGTGTCCTGCAGCAGCCTAGGTGAAACATAATGGGACCCAGAGCCAGGATGGTTTTATGTAGGGTGGAGATGAGAGAATGGATTCACCAACTATGGTCAGTAAAATTCCTGGACCGATGCACTGGTTATTGGAAAATTAGGGGAAAAGATGAGTCTGGGATGATTTTCAGTGCTCTTTTCTAAGAGAATAATGGTGCTATTTACTGAGAGAATGAGGTAGGGTGTGCATTTGGGGTAGAGGGGAAGGAAAGGAGAAACATGCTGATTTTAGTTTCAAACGTTTGAGATGTCAGTCAGATGTCCAGGGGAAGAAGTTCAGTGGGCATTTGAATATGCCAGGCTAAAAAGTTAGACAAGAGGTAAAATTTGGAAATGAACAATATGCCTTAAGGCTATCATGGGACTGCCTGGGGTTGGGAAGGCAGACAACACAGAGACTGGGCTAAGGATGACAACTGTAAAAGGGGGTGGCAAAGAAAAAGGATTCAGGACTGTAGAGGCATCAAAGAAAGGAGGAAATCACTACAGGCAGTAGTAAATATCAAGGAAGAGAAAATCGGCAGTGCAAATTGCAGTACAGAGATTTAATAAATGTATTAGAGTAAGATAGAGTGCTGTTACAAATGAAAACTCAAAATTTAGTAACTAAACCCAGTAAGTTATTAACCCTAATCATTTAAACTGGATAATCCTGGTGATTAGGCAGCTTTTCTCCACTCTGGTGATCCAGAGATGCAGAACCTATCCATTACATGGCTTGTGAGTCAGTCCCCTAGTATCTTGGAGTCTTTGACCTCCACCTGGCAGATAGGCAAAGAGAAGATAGTATGCTTGTTTCTTAACTATCTTGACCCAAATGTGTTACACGACATTTCCACTCAACTTCCACTGGAGAAGACCAATCATATAGGTCCACCTAGATGCAAGGGAGGCTGAGATATATAGTTCATTTCCCAGAAACATCACTAAACTCTGAAAGAGAGGGCACATTTTGGTGGACAGCCTTAGCTGCTAGAGTAAGACTAAAACTGGTGTGTCTACTGAAATTGGGAATGTAAGGACTGTTGTTGATCTCTGCCAAGTGTTGGAAGTGGGAATCTTTTCCATAGGTGGTTCTATTCTTTAAATAGCCCCTGACTGGCCCTCACCTCAGCCTGTGTCTATATGGGCCCAGTTTGTTGGTGTCCCCACTAAGCCAACATGGTGTGTGTAACTAACATGCCCAACCTAGACTTAATATCCCAAACTCCAAGTCCTAATTTCAGTGCTACTATTCAGTGTCATATAGCCCATGCATGAAAATAAAACTTATTTTTTAAAGAAAACTTTTTTTTTAAAGATTTTATTTATTTATTTGACAGACAGAGATCACAAGTAGGCAGAGAGGCAGAGAGAGAGAGGAGGAAGCAGGCTGTCCGCAGAGCAGAGAGCCCGATATGGGGCTCGATCCCACGACCCTGGGATCATGACCCGAGCCGAAGGCAGCGGCTTTAACCCACTGAGCCACCCAGGCGCCCCAAGAAAACTATTTTTGATACTATCTATTGGTTGGTTTCAATGAAGAAGTGTGGGTTATTTGTACCAAATATACACAGTCACTTTTAGAAGATATTCCTGTGAACTATTTAGAAAAATTAAGTAATCTTTTCAGTGCAGAGCAGAGTGAGCTCATCACTTTGTAGAAAGTCCATTGAGAAGGCAACAGTTGTCCTGCTATTGTTGGATGCCTCATAGGCTATTATTAGTGCTCAATGCTATTGATATATTTTCTTGTAAATATATTGTTGCCGTTTTAATTTAGTGTTGCTCAATTGTCTACAATTATACAACGTGTATAATTGCAGATACAAATCTTCAGTTTATAATTAGACAAGGCTATACTATATATTTTAAAACTTAACCTGGGCCAAAAATGCGTGCATAAATTAGTAGTCAAAAAATAGCAGAAGGAGGGGGAGAAAAGGATGAGGAAACATTTAATTCAATTCAACAGCATTTATCAGTACACTATACCTGATATACTTGTGGGGATAGGTGGTAGGTAGAGCAGTAAAAGGATAAGATGGGGTTCCCAACCTCAAAGAAATTAACAACTTTTCAGAAAAGAAGACACAGTCACATAAAATGAAGGGCTATTCCTTTCAGCACTTGCCTGATTGTGTGTCCAAATGTGATGCACAAATAAGAAATCCTAACCACAAAGAGGGGGAAAACTCTATGAAGTAGAGGAGCCAAGGTTTTTAGAGAAGATGGAAATAGACATATATTGAATGCCTACTTTTTGCCATGAATTATTAGGCTTTTTTTGGTTAACTCATTAACAACCTTTTGAGGTAGATATTATTATGTCCAGTTTAGGAAACAGAAGTTTAAAATTTCTTATTAATTAAATGCCAGAGACAAGATTCAAACTCGGGTCTCGTGGCACCCAATAAAATGAGTGTTAGTCAAAGTAAGGTGCTCTGTGGATGGCTTAGAGCTCATATTCTTGGGCCAACTAACCCTACCCATTTCCTCTAGCTTCTCAGATTCAGCTTGAACATCAGTCTCCTTTAAAGTATCATTAGCCCTGAGGACCATAGTCTCTTTGATATCTCTATTGGACCACAGTAGGGCTTGGCAAAGCTCAGAATCAGTTTGGATTTTACTTTGGGGGAGAAAGAATTATTTATTATAAAGAGTTCCAAGTTGAATATCAGGAACTTCTTCACTCTCTCATCTCTTTCCCCAAATTTCTGCATGTTGAGTACTGTAAGGTGGGAAATCCTGAGTGGGCAGAGGGTTTTATAAGGATTTTTTGTTGTTGTTGTTCTCAATAGCCGTCTCTTCCATGGCAGCTTGCAGTCTAGACAGACCGACAGCCATGACAATTAATTGCTGAGTTTCTCATATTTGCCTGGATATAAAGTAAGTGGTAATTTGCACGTGGATAACCAGCAGTTTGATGAAGAACATAGATGCACTGGAGTCATTAAAACATGCTCACTAGCTTTCTGCTATCAGAAATAAAATCATACAGCAGCAGTTGTGAACATCAAGTTTGAAAAAAAAATCCGCTTGCTATCAAGAACTGGTGGCCTTACCATATACTCTACCACAATCCTTAGGAAAGTTTCCCTAGGAATAATTAGGCCCATTAGCATAATATATTGTGACAATATTTCACAGTCATGAAACAGTTGAGGTTGAGATATTAAAGTGACAAGTAGATTTAAGTAATTAAGACCAAAAAAAAAAAAAAAAAAAGAATGAAAGAAAAGAAAAGAGAAAAAAAAAAGAGAGAGAAACGAATCAAACTAAAAATTGGGCTGGGGCCTGTCTCATCTGAGATTGTATTTGAAATTCCCAGCAGTGAACAAGACCAAATCTATGACATTTGTTGTTTGAATGATCTATACCATGTCTTATCTTTGTGACTATTTCTGAAAGTGTTTTTCTTGAGATAGTGGTTTTTAACCCTGCTGGAAAGTTCTCAGTATAAACAGACTTAAGACTGTGGCTAGAAACATACATAAACACACACAACTTGGCAAGTGCTGCTAAATGATTTGGGGTTGGACTCATACTTTTTTAGTAAAGGATGATGATGAGTAATTCCCTTTTAAACACTATTTTGGCAGAGTGTAGACATAGCATTAGACCTAAGGAAAACCTAGTGATAAATGCTGGGGTCACTTTCTTGTGTTCAAGAAATTATTTTGTTAAACCCTCGAACCAACCAAGAGAATTTATTCCCCCAATGACCAAGACTATTAAATCCAGCTAGGAATGGGATGCTTATACCTGTGAATGGTTAATCTAGCCACTAATTCAAAGAGTCCTAGGCTGCCACCAAATAGCATTAAAATTTTGATTATTTTATGGCTTGTCCAAATGCCCAATCCCCCAAGCAATTGTTGTAATTTACACAAAAAAGAAAAAAGCTCGGGGAAAAAAATATCCATCTTTTAACATTATCCACAAGGGTCTGGTTCTGACTGCACACATAAAACAAAATAAAAGTACCTAGCTCAGGCAATTAAAATGCTCTTGTTTTCTATTAAAATAAAATGTGTTCATTTGTGAGTGACTCCAAAAAGAAGGCTTAGGAGCAATTGTCATGGTTTGCTTTGATAAGAGCTATAGATTTAGTAATGATATTCAAATGACTCTAACAAAAAACCTTCTACAATTTTCTTTCTTCCAGTCCATTAACAATCAAATATTCAGGAAATGTAAATAGTAAATTAAAAGCAACAGTAGGTAAAATTTGCTTTTCACTTTGATGACAGATGAAACAGGAAAAAATAGAGCCATAGAAATTAGCAGGAAGAGTAGAATTGGGAGGGGGCTTAGAGACCCTCGTTTTACAGATGAGAACAAACTGAGGCACAAAGATGAAGGTTGTTGGTTACAATACACTGCTAATACAAACAGAGCCGAAGTCAGCACCCATGACTTCTGACTTTCTGTACATTACTCTTTTCCCTATCCTGAACTGCTTTAGCCCAAGGAAGTTCATGGCCAGATCTTGATAGTTTTGAAGTTAGGAAGCAACTGGAAGGTCATACAGGGAAAGAGGGAAGTGACTAATGATTCCAAGGCGGCTGTCTCCATAAATAGTTCTGTAGCTTGGTTGAGAGTTTATATTCTGATTATTCCCTGTCCAGTTTCTTGACAAATCGGAAGTCTGAGAGTCCCCTCTTAAGATTTAACCCACATTTCCCCCCTTGGCAAATAAACTAGTGAGAAAGTTCACTGGGATCCTGGACCCCACTGCAAATCCTACTGCTCATGGAAAGCTGCACTGTGTGCTTGCCTTACCCACTCTGTGCTCCCTGAAATCCTTGATTCTTTTTCTGTCTCACCTGCCTTGTTTTATCTGCCCTCTGCTTTCAGAACCTTATGTTCATCCCAGCATGAGAGTTTTCATAATCCATTTTGCCTCTATCATGTTGTGTTCAGCAAGTCATTTATCTCCTGATGGGGCCACAAATCCTGTCACTGACATGAATAAGAGTTGTGTTCTCATAAACGAACCATACCAACATTCACGGCTTGAAGGGACATCTGCCTTGGAAGTAGCATCGAGAAGGTCAGGACTTCAACTTGGGAGATCTATTTCTTTTACTTTTTACTTATTTCTGAAAAAATAGTTCAGTGTGGCTCTGTCTACACAAGTGAGAGCTTCCTGAAGGCAGGACTCACATTTGGGGGTATTTTTAGTAATTTTATTGCCAAGCACTGAATGAGACGTTTAATATTGTCCAAGAATTGTTTTTGAATAAATATGTAGGAGATATGAATGGTTAGATAATACAACCATCCAGAATTCTGGGCGATGAAGCATCATTGGGGAGATTTGAGCATAAGTCTCACTTTCTCTTTCCCACCAGATTTTTGGCATCTTATCTCGAGAACCTCTGTGGTAAGTCTGAGTGTCTGCCACAGAACCTAGCCAGCAACAGGAATTTCTTACTGGGAGAAAAAGCTACACCTATTTTAACCTGCTGTTTCCTTTTAAAGAGTTCCAATTTTTTTTCTTCTTTAAATAGTAGTAAGTCTTTACAAAAACCGTAAAGTTTTTGACCAAATATCATCATAAATCTTGCACCTGTCTCTGAGTTTGAAATATATCAAATGATTTAGGATTTCTTTTGAAAAGGAAATTACCCAACATATTGTAACAGATATGTGATGAACTGCAGAATCTCATATCAGCTAGGCGTGCAGTATTTAAATGTATAAGTTGAAGAAATATTAACAATTAAAAATAACCCTTTGATTATTTACATGGATCAATCAAGATTTGATCAATCGCATTGTTCTTGACCTAAAATACTGGAGTATTCATTCTGTTTCTAATTCTGAGTATGATGCTGAGTCAGGGAACATATTTCCGAGAACTAGAGAAATAAATAGGGATCTTGATCTATTAATTTCAGTCATCAGTGGTGGTGGCAAAGACGCTAAAGACAGCGAAAGAAAGTGACCCAGTCAGGTCCCATTTTTGCACACTGCAGGATTTCAGCAGCGCTATCGGAGATAGAAACAATCCACGGCTGGCATAGAGGTAGAAGTACTGGGGACAACTAGAGCTTTCAGAGGTCTAACTGTGGTATTAAAGTAAATGTGGCTGACCTTCTTTAGTAGTGATAGTACCGAACCAGACAAGTCTGTGCATAATCACTCCTCCCCTGACACAGTGATTGAGGAAGCCATGTGTTCCAGAAAGTGCAATTAAAAGAGGACCCTCTATCAGCCTGAGTCCCCAAGGGACTACATAGAACGGCGAGTCCCCTGCTGCCCTGAGCAGTGGAATGAGCATACTATGTGCCTGTACAATAAGTAGGAACTAAATTGTTATGTGAAAGCTATGGGTGTCCAAATTAATTTGTTATTGTGGCACAACTTAACCCATCCCGACAGTAATAAAAGGTAGGTTCAAAACTGAGTATACTCTTTGATTTACTTCTGTGCATTTTCCAAAGTATTGTGAACATGGTCCAGTCTCATGAAACATTGATATAAATTATTCTTGGGCTCAGACAGCTACAGAACAGCTTAGTTTAGCATGGTAGAAATATAGTGGTTGAGTTACTGCTTGTATTTTTACTAATATTTTTATTTTGTGCTGTATTTGCTTAGTTTAGCTTGGTAGAAATATAGTGGTTGAGTTACTGCTTGTATTTTTACTAATATTTTTATTTTGTGCTGTATTTGAATTTCTGTCAACCATGAGTGAGATGAATGATCTCAAGGACATCAGCTTATAAAAAACTGAATGTTATAGTGTGTGAGAATTAAGAGTTGTTAAGTTCTATTTTATCTTGGGGAGATTTGTCAGTAATACTTAAAGTTTAGAAATACATAGCTTTCATTTCAGGAAGGTGAATTGCATCCAGTCAAGGGAAAAAGTTCAAAAATGTGCAAATTCTGATTCATTCTACCAGAATATTGGAGACTACCTAAATGCCTTTCAATAGAGTAATGGTTTGGTAAAGTCTGTACATCCACTTAGCGGTCAATAAGAACATGATATGTATGAATATAGTGAAATGGAAGATTGCTTGTGTTATGTTTACAGTTAGTTTGACTAACTTTTAAAAAAAAATTTTTTTTAAGATTTTATTTATTTATTTGACAGACAGAGATCACAAGTAGGCAGAGAGGAAGACAGAGAGAGAGGCAGAAGCAGGCTGTCTGCAGAGCAGAGAGCCCAATGCGGGGCTCGATCCCAGGACCCTGGGATCATGACCCGAGCCGAAGGCAGCGGCTTTAACCCACTGAGCGACCCAGGTGCCCCTAGTTTGACTAACTTGACTGGGACACTGAGTGGTCAGATAAACATTATTTCTGATGTATCTCTGAGGGTATTTCCAGATGGATTGATATTTGAATCAGTGGACTGAGGAAGTCATCCTGATTCCCCAGTGAGATGAACATCATTCAATTCACTGAGGGCCTGAATAGAACAAAAAGGTGGAGGGAGGTTGAATTCCCTCTCTCTGCATGACTGTTGGAACTGGAACATCAGCCTTTTCCTGCCCTTGAACTAGGACTTACACCATTAGTCTTCTGGTTCACAGGACTTTGGACTCAGACTAAAATTTATACCAATGACTTTGCTATGTCACCAGCTTACAGATAGCAAATCGTGGAGATTTCTTGGTCTCCATACTTGTGTGAGTCAATTCCTTGTAATAAGTCTCATTATAGAGAGATAGCTATATAGAGATTAGAGATATTTTCCTCTTTATAACAGTGACTAATACAACATTGTATAAACAGAGCAAGAAAGTTGTAGGACAACATATGGTGTAATCTCATTTTGGGTTTTTTTGGTTAAGATTTACAAATAGTGTTTGGACATGCATAAGAGTTGTTTCAAGGATACACATCAACCTTACAAGTGCTTTACACTTGGCAAGTAGGAATAAAGAGTTGATAGAGACTGATTTTTTACTTCATATACTTGTGTTATTTCATTTCTTTTTTCAACAAGCATACATTCTTTATGTGAGACAACAACTAAAGCAATTAAAGAATGAAATGAGAGTTGATAGATGATGGCAATGGAACATTTTTTGACATGCATATTCCAATCTAGACACCATTCTGAGGGGGAAAACTAGACTATTCTTAATTTTTTTATTATATTTTTTAAGATTTTGTATATTTATTTGTCAGAGAGAGAGATAGAGTGAGCACAAGCAGGGGGAGTGGCAGGCAGAGAGAGAAGCAGGCTCCTTGCTCATAGCAAGGAGCCTGACTGCTTTTCCCTCCCTCCTGGCTCCTGCTCGCTCCTGCTCTCTGTCACTATCTTTGTTTCTCTCTCTCCCAAACAAATAAATAAAATCTTAAAAAAAAAAAAGATTTCATTTGTTCATTCATTCACTCAAATTCATATAGTTTCATTTGTTCATTCATTCACTCAAATTCATATAGTACCTCTTTATTTTAAAGATTTTATTTATTTATGTATTCGACAGAGAGAAAGGTCATGAGTAGGCAGAGCAGCAGGCAGAGAGAGGAGGGAAGTAGGCTCCCCGCCAAGCAGAGAGCCTGATTCCGGGCTCGATCCCAGGATCCTGAGACCATGACCCGAGCTGAATGCAGAGGCTTTAACCCACTGAGCCACCCAGGCGCCCCCCATAGTACCTCTTAAGCACACCTAGTAAATGGAAGTATTGTGAAGTTTCAGTATCTCACTTTCAAAGATTTCAAAGCAAGGACTTGATCTCAGGACTCTGGAATCATGACCTGAGCTGAAGGCAGATGCTTAACCCACTGAGCCACCCAGGCACCCCCAGATTATTCCTTAAAATAGGGATCAATATCATATGGGATCATTAAGACTTTTGAAGAGGTCACAAAATTTGCAGATATATGTCTCCAAATAGTCATCAAAGACTGATGGTAATGGCAAGGTTTACATGCTCTGATAATAGCTAGTGTTCTCTGACTAAGTCTTCTTCTTACAGAGATTTAAGGTCATAGCAAGTGGGAGGCAGGAGTTGAGGACTCCTGGCAAATGTTTGCCAGTTATTACCTCTCTAATCTTATCCAGGTATATAAATGACATTCTTTGTTGGTAAAACATTGATTTGGAAAATAAGGGGGAGCCACAGGTAAAATAAATTGAGATCTATAATTCTAAATGAAATAATATTATGAGAAGCAGTTCCGTTAAGTCTGGCTTGTTTCATTTTGATATAAAATAGAATTCTTAAAATAACTACAGTCTTTCATACTATCAAGTGAGCAATACATCCTGCCAACGTGAGCCTTCTAGAATTCTTTCAGGGCCAGAATCATCCAGTGTGTATGGTCCCATCTCTACCTTACCCTGTCAGGTATCTGCTCCATTTTCTTCTGTGCCATATAGATGTGGCCACTGAACGGAAACTACACTATTCTTTGCAAAATTAGGATTTTCATGGACATCTTGCTTTATATGGTTCCAAGGGGCAAATAAATATTCTTTCTACATGAGCTCTTTTCAAAATATTGCAAACAGGAAAAAAAGATTTGATGTCATAAAGAAGTGAATCAATTCTAAAATTTCATTTTGGATTTTCTGGATATAGTTCTATAGGAAAGTGTGGTTAGGTACCTAAAATGGAGGCTTTGCTTAAACCAAAAGGGATTTTCTAATCAGAAGAGAAAGCCTCCTGGTACTCAGCTGCAGGCTTGCGATACTGCAGGCCTTCCCTAAATGTGAATCTCAAATTCAAAGCCGTTTCTACATGCCTGTCAAGTGAACTGAACCCCCTGATTGTCTCTGCCTAGGACAGTGATCCATTTCTAATGTACGAGGCTACAGTTTTTGAACTCATAAACTGTAAACTGTATTAAATAAACTGCCTTCTGATTGATGAGTGCTGCTCTCATAGGCTAATTTCTCATCTAAACAGTGATATGAAAATTCTTGCTAAAGGGTCGGTGACAGGACTAAATGGGGGTAATAGCAGACTTAATCAAGAAAGACAAATGGGATTCATTAACAACTGGCACTCAGCAGACAATCTTCAGAGACTTCTCAGTACAATCTCATTGGTCCAATCGAAAATAATTGTATGCTGCTTTTATCACTGAATGCAGAACAAACCCAGTGAAAAAAATCTATTGGTGATATTAAGTAGAATTCAAATTTGGATTGAATTTTTTTTGTGTCAGGCAGCCCATCTTTGGATGAGAGGAAGGGGACAGAAAAAAAAAATTCGGGGTTTCATGCTGGGATTTGTTCTCTGATTGATCAGTTTCTCTACATTGTTCACTGCACCTGGTAATTTAATCAACCGGGTCATGGCCTAACTGGCAAGAATGACTGTACCAGAGGCATCTGGTCTCTGGCTGGTTTCAGAACTGGCATATTGTCTGTTTTCTCCAAGCGCACTGAACTCCATTTCCAGGAATGCCTTGTCTCATTGTGCTCTTTAGATTTGGCTTCTGGTAGAGCGATGGCTCATTCTCTAGCAAGGAGCCATGCTCCCCTTTCATAGCGGGGAGAGTTTGCTAGAAAGTTGCTTTTAAATCAGGAACTATTTTCCCAGTCCCTCCGCATTTAGGTGAGGGAAATGTGACTAAGTTTTTGTCAATGGTTTGTGGGCGAGATAAATGCCATTTCTAGGCCTTTCCCATACTATTCTCCTACTTGGACTTTCAGCCTTTGTTTTCCCAACGTGTCAGCCTGAATCAGAGGATCCAGCAGATCCAAGGCATGTGTAAAGAATGAAGCCATGGTCCGAAGGAGCAGGAGTCATACTTGAGAAGCATGGGATATTTTACATGAGGGAGAAATAGTTCTGGCTTGCATGAAGCTACTGAGAATTGGGTTTATTGGTGATGGCACAGTTTTACTTTGATTGAGGTAGCTTGTTTTAATGACTACCCTCTGGCTTATTAGCTTTAGTGACCTTACTTCTTAACTCAGCTCCTTAGCTTTTAATTTTCCATATAGTCGGGCTTTAAAGCAAGTACCCTTTTGCCTTAGGCTAGTGAGCTCTAAGCTGCGCTTCTGGATAGATAAAGGTTTTTACTGGCCTACTCCCAAGCCTTCCCATAGCCTCCTCATTCTCAAGTACCTGATATCATGTGTGGCCCTCCTCCCAGCCTCCCGTGAGGAAATAAGATGAGACACACATAATCAAATGCAGTTGACATTTTATTTTCAGGTTTTCCACTCTTTAGCATCAAGATTTCATGTAGGAATTTTTATAGGGAAAGCTCTTGTCCCAAGCCACCTGTATGGCCAGACTGAGGGAAAGTCAAAATTGTGGCCCAGTTTTGGTGTTGCTTAACCTTCCGTCCTTTGGAGCCAGTTGAGATGTTGGACTAACAACAGTTGAACCACTCTGGGACCCCAACTACAGCAGATGTGGGTCCCATCCAAACCTCCATGGCTCTTGCCATTCTATCACGTGTTAGTGGTGTCTACTCTCAGCTCCTGCTCCCTCCTCCTAAGGGTTTTACCTCAGCAACCCTAAAGTGTCTTCGGGGAAGACCTCAGTCTATGACAGATGGGACTTGGGGAAGAAGCAACTCACCGTCCTCACCCCTCAGTAGGGGTTACCCCTAGGACATTTCTCACGCCATCTCCCACAGTTTCCTTGTGGGAATGGGCCTTGGTGGGTAGTCGGCTCTAATGAACACTTCATGGTCTTCCTTCCCTCCTATGTTTTACTTCCCTATTCCCCTACTGGGGCTTCCTAGGGTTAACACTCAGATTAACTACTTGCCTTCAAATCTTTGTGTCTAGATCCACAATTGGAGAATCTAACCTAAGACACTGACATGCTTCATTTTAGGGATTCGGATGTCAGATATTTTTGAATTGCAGTAAGTCAGTTGATGGGTAGCAGCTGCTGGTCTCCAGTGTAGCCAGTTACATTCTGCCATGTGAGGAAGTCAAAACTTTTTCATACAGAAATCAGTTTGCTGCATTAAAGCCAGTGAAATCTGACAATTGTATGTGAAATAATTTTTTTGGAGTATTTGGACCCACAAGAGCTGTAATCAGAGATCCATTTCATCTGGCTGAAGCCACTTGAAGAAATGTGGTGAGTGCATCTCCCTTCTCTGCTCTGTTGCCCTTCTTGAACTTGAAGGTTCAGCCGCACTGTTCTAGATGTGTCATCACAGGGCACTGTGGCCATTTTATAAGGTGGGGTGGTGAAAATTTTATTTGAAGAACGAGTTACTGGCACCTGGCAGGGGCAAGGTTCTGGCAGCTGTCTCAGAGGTGACGGCTCTTGCTGCCAGCTGCGCAGATACATTTCTACTTGTTTCTGTAGACTGTGCTGCTTAGTGGAGATGGCAGTGTGGTTGGGCAGGGGCTTTTTTCCTCCCTACTATCTCTATCAGTGGCCTTATCACCCCAAATAAACACATGCGTTTACTAAGCTTAGTAACAATTGTGTGCTTGCGAGGATAATGCATCTTCAAGCCATTTGACATAGACCCAAAGGGCATATAGGAACTAGGTAAAAGCATTAGCTTCGCTAGGCACTGCAGTTTTCGTGGTTAAATCTCCTCTCCATCAGCTTGACTTTTTACCGGACTGCTGCCACAGAGCCCTCCCTACTTAGAAATGCCAGACAGAGCCGTAACATGACCGAGTGCTGTGAGCATGTCTTACCTTGACTTTGTGCCCTCTCCAAGATGTCTGTGCTTTCAACTGCCACTTTCCCCCTCCACCTGGCTGCCTTCCTCCGAGGCTTTATGGAAGCCCCACTCCCCCTGCCTTTCCTCAACACCAGACCATTGTCAGAGTGAAAACTCAGCCCCAAATTATTCTAGCCAGGAGAAGATAACGTCATCCTTTGCCTTTTCAGCAAAAGCAGGTGATAACATGTCTGTGTCCTCTGGATATCTAAGGTGATGCTGTCCAGCCTCACTTTTCAACTTGTCTTTTCAGGAACCCGTAATAATGAGGAACTTGAGTTGGAGATTATAACTTGGAGGGTAAATTGCCAAACACACCTCAGCACCTACTGATGCCTAAACTATTGCCCTAAAGTAACTCTTCAGGTATTGAAGAGTGGTGTGAGAGAGACTCCTGCAAGGACTCTAGCACCCAAGTTGTTGGAAGGGTCACTTTCAGTATGGCAGAGGATTTTATTCCCTGGAGCTAAGGCTTAGCAGATCTCTTCTGATGAAAACCGCTAAGCAAAGGCTGCAAAATTCACCTAACGCTATAGAAAAAAAGGATGGGTGTAAATTAAAGAAGGAGAAATAGGTTCTAGCAAAGAAATTTTTAAAAAATCAGAATGCGATTTCACAAATCTCATTAGCTACCAAATATAAATTATATATGTGTGTGTGCGCACACACACACACACACACATTATTAAATGTATCTATATTTTTGTTTAAAGTAAGTGGTAAGGGGCACCTGGGTGGCTCAATCAGTTGAGCGTCCAACTCTTGATTTTGGCTCAGTTCATGATCTCAAAGTCATAAGATTAAGCCCTGCCTCTGGCTCCAGGCTGGGTGTGGAGTCTGTTTAAGATTTTCTCTCTCTTCTTCCCTCCACACCCCCACTACTCTCTAAAATAAGTAAATAAATAGTAGAATAGTAAACACAGGTATGTACCCTGTTTAGTGGCTTAATGCTAAATCTTGAAGATCAGTTCCTATCTCTCCTATTAGAAAAGCTTTGTTCTACATACTGTACTTATAAATATGCTTATTCATGTCACATAAAAGATTACATCATGTGCCAGATTTTATCTCTGTAATGTAATCATTGCTTTTGCAGTTAATCATAATGCAACTCCAAGCCAACCTAACTACTTTTAAGTATACATATTTTCTAAGGCACCACAAAACTTTAATATAAATGTTTCAGTGGTCAGATTGTAATGTAAGGATTGATGAAATGTAGTGAATCTTACTAAAGAGATGGTGAATCTTGCTGAAGAGGTGTTTAGAGCTCAAATTACTATGATCATTAATAATATGGCTTCAGAAACATTTAGAATTGGTCATTAGGAAAAAATCACAAATAATCAGTGACAAAACACAAATACATAGATTTCCCTATAGCTCATTAATAAGGGTTAGTGTTCACTTAATGTGCCAAAGGAGTTTGCAGTAGAAATTGATATTATTTACTTTAGAGGACAAAAGTAAACTACACTGTTGACTTTGGATTACTTTTCCTCCTTGAAATTTTTTCTATTCATCATTTATCTTGCTGTAGAATAAGAATGAATAAATGTTCTTGCCATTTTAGCCAAGTTTTCTGGAATGTAAATTGTTATTTACTGTGGAGCAACCTACCCAAGATGATCTCTATTAATATGTGTGGATGTATACTTTTCCCCAGTAGATTCTCAGCTGCTGTGAGCTGAAGTCATGTGTGTTCTTGTCCTCTGTGAATTTGTGTGAACACCGTGTCTTGCATATCATAGACATGGAAAAAAAAAAGTAGCTAAGTTGAACCATGCTAAAGTAGATATTAAAAACCATTCTTTAGGCTGGTCCGAAGGTAGTGAGTTATCTCAATTGATTGTTCACAGTCAAAAACCATTCTTTATTCATTTTCTCCTCCTACCCTTCAGGTGACAACAACAATAAAAGACATATTCCAAGAAGTTTCTTGCTCTGGGGTCACGATCCATGATAGTGACAGGAACTGAGTGAGACATGGTATAAAAATAGAAAGGAGGACACCTGGGTGGCTCAGTGGGTTAAGCCGCTGCCTTCAGCTCGGGTCATGATCCCAGGGTCTTGGGATCGAGTCCCACATCGGGCTCTCTGCTTGGCAGGGAGCCTGCTTCTCCCCTCCCCATTCTGTCTGCCTCTCTGCCTACTTCTGTGATCTCTGTCTGTCAAAGAAATAAATAAAAAAAGAACCTTAAAAAAAAAAAAGGTATCTGAGAGGGATTATCATGTAGAAGTAACACCTAAACTTTTTTTTTTTTTTAAGATTTTTTATTTATTTCACAGACAGAGAGAGATTACAAGCAGCCAGAGAGGCAGGCAGAGAGAGAGGGGGGAACAGGCTCTCCACTGAGCAGAGAGCCCGATGCGGGGCTCGATCCCAGGACCCTGGGATCATGACCTGAGCCGAAGGCAGAGGCTTTAACCCACTGAGCCACCCAGGCGCCCCAACACCTAAACTTTTTACATGATTTCAAGGTCTGATTTATTGCTTTTAGAAATCTGGCAACCTAATTTAAAAGTCAGGGCTTAGTAGCATGACAAAAACTCCTTGGAAAATAGACAACTATCATTCCTGAGCTAACTTTGGCATGAGGAGAACAGAGGAAAACTTACTGGAGTGGGGTATCAGGAATGCAAAGTCAGGGTGGTGGCTGAGGCTGCAGAGAGAAAGAATCTCTCTGTCTCCTGCAAATGGAATGGATACCTTTGGGGAAGTATACTGGGGGCTCTGGAAAAAAATAGGACTTATATTTGAGTCCTGTGGCTTACTTGTCATCTGATTTTGGGAAAATTATTTAGGTGCTCAGTTTCTTTAAATATAAATTAGGGCTATGGCTAGTTGACACATGAAAAAATGTTCGATATCACCGGGCATCAGGGAAATACAAATCAAAACCATGATGAGATACCACCTCACACCAGTCAGAATGGCAAAAATTAACAAGTCAGGAAATGACAGATGCTGGAGAATGTGGGGAAAGGGGAACCCTCCTACACTGTTGGTGGGAATGCAAGCTGGTGCAGCCACTCTGGAAAACAGCATGGATGTTCCTCAAAAAGTTGAAAATAGAGCTACCCTATGACCCAGCAATTGCACTACTAGGTATTCTCCAAAGGATATAAGCATAGTGATTCAAAGGGGCACATGCACTCCAGTGTTTATAGCAGCAATGTCCACAATAGCCAAAATATGGAAAGAGTCCAGATGTCCATTAACAGATGAATGGATAAAGAAAATGTGGTATATATATAAAGGATTATTACTCAGCCATCAAAAAGAATGAAATCTTGCCTTTTGCAATGACATGGGTGGAACTAGAGGGTATTATGCTAATGAAATAAGTCATTTAGAGAAAGACAAATACCATATAATTTCTCTCATATATGAAATTTAAGAAACAAAACAAATGAACATAGGGGAAAGGAAGGAAAAATAAAATAAGATGAAAACAGAGAGGGAAACAAACCCTAAGAGACTCTTAACTATAGGAAACAAATGGGGGGTGCTGGAAGGGAAATGGGTAGGAGGATGGGGTAATTGTGTGATGGGCATTAAGGAGGGCACTTGATGTAATCAGCACTGGGTTTTATATGTAACTGATGAATCACTAAATTCAACCCTTGAAACTAATAACACAGTATATGTTAACTAAATTGAATTTAAATAAAAATTTTCTTAAAAAGAAAAAATATATGAATTAGAGATAATTATAACATCTATTTACTAATTTAAATGTGAGGATTCAATGAGATAATCTGTAAACCATCTCTAGCAGTTCTAACATATAATAAGGTGCTTGTTAATGATAGATACTGTTAGTATCTATTCTATAAATTGCATTCTGTGAAGTGGAGTGGAGAATTGTCCTTTTGACTATATTCTCAGCTGGACTGTAGATTGGTCCTTTTCTAACCAGCATTTCAACTGTAGATAGGGAAGGTAGCTGTTCAAACACAAGCCTTAGGCAAAGAAAGATGAATGATTGTCTTTCTGAAGGGAAATTGGATCCTCCTCCTGTTGATACCACTGAAGCACAATAAATAATGCCAAGAGGTCCTACAATGCTGCTGGTGAGAGTAAGAGGTACATAACGATAGGTTTGAGATGAGTAATTTTAAAGCACCATGAAAGAAATCATTAGGACCTCTAAAATGAATCCAGAAGCTTCCCAGGGCACTATGCTGACCTTCCCTGGGAGATCTAGTTCTTAAAAGCAAATTCTGACATCTGTTCTACCCTTGAAGAATGGCAGTAAGCAGTAACATAAAAGTGTTTTAAAAAACAAAAACAAAAACAAAACAAAACAGTGAAATCTACAACTAGTTAATTTGTTTCCTTCTCTGTTCTTGTTCGTACACTGATAGACTGTAATGCCATCTGAAATGTGGATAATGAGAAATATACTTTAAGAAGGGGATTGCCTTGGGGCCCCCTGGGTTGTACTATGCCCAGAAGGGATACCTCTGAGAACCCCTCATGAAAGTAGAGGCTCCAGTGGTGAATTAGAGCTGGATGGTGATAAATATGAACAGAAGTGTAGAGGGAGGAGGAGGACTAGCAACAGAGACATCTGGCAATGAGGACACATTAGAGCTGAGGCCACAATTACTGATGCTCTCATACTGGCCTGGGAAAGGAAGCCCTAAAAGGAGTGCGCCAAGTTGGGCAGAGTTGGACTGTCAGAGATTGTCAAGTAATGCCCCCGAAGTCTGAATACTAGGAAGGAGGGTTAGAGGAGAGATGGACATTCCTTCTCCCCCAGAGACTGTTAGAATTGGCCCCCATACTGAGCCCTTATTCATCCAGGCACTTCCCACTTGGTAAATGAATGACAGGTATCACACTCTTTCAGTTTCGTCTGGGCTGATATCTGGCATGTATCATTTCCTTCTTTCCTTAATTTTCCATTGTCAAATCATCCATTAAATTGGACTGAGCCCGTTTAAGCCGGCCTGTCTGGGAGTGCTCAGGGGAGATTACTTTGAAAGGAACAAGACCTTGGCTGTCAGGCAGGTTAGCCCAAGTTCTCAGAGCTCAGCTTTTCACGTTGCAGAAGTCCTATGACACCTCAGAGGGCTCAAGCCATGCTTCCCCCTCTCAGCACCCCTTTTTCCCGGGCTCAAAAAAACAAAACAAAACAAAAAACAAGCAAACAAAACAAAACAAACAAAAAACCCCCAAACTGTGATTAGCCTCAAGACATTTTTTTAAAGGAGAGGGTGGTAGGAAAGGGTGTAAGGTAGAGAGCAGGAACTGTGAACAGTTCTTTGATATTTTATGTTCAAGACTCACTATGTAATCTTCTGAGATAATTTCCCTAACAGGTGTTAGATAATTTGGGGAAGAACTTTAACTGTGACACCTCAACTGTGTTTCCATCAAAAATCATTCGTTTAAAATTTGTTTAAAATTTAGAAGTTTAGATAATTTAGAAAAGGGAAGTCCCAAATAAGCAAGCTGAATTAGCTTCTCATTTTTGAGACAACTGAAACACATTTTTCTTGTACTGATCACTTTCCAGGGTAAGGTGTCTCCTCCCCCAGGGCACAATGGCAGCATTGTTGTCAGGAGTGTGGAAAGCAAGCCGAATTTAGTGAAATGGGAAGCTGGCACCTTTCACAATCTGTCCTGGATGACATTGTGTGTGGGTGACAGAGCAGTTGTGCTTCAAACAGGAGCCCTTAGCCATCAGGAACTGACGGTTGGAAGGGATCGGTAGGAAGTGTTAAGGCAGATTTAAGCCAAATACATTTACCCTAGTGCTCTAGGCCTGATCTGGGTCTGGGAAAACACTGTTTTTAAATTTACCTAGGGTAGAGTCTTTTTATTTTGTGTTTGTTTTAACCTCTTGGCATTGTAGCTCTGTAAGGCTGAAGAGGTGATGGTTAGCTTATATTTTGAATCCAAACTCAAAATTCATGGAAGATCTTATACTTTCCTATGTTTGCTTTGCCTTTTTAAAGGTAGTTTCTACAATTTCCTCTGCAAGATAAATCTTTTTTTTTGTTTGTTTGTTTTTTTTTTATTTATTTGACAGATGGAGATCACAAGTAGGGAGAGAAGCAGGCAGAGAGAGAGAGGAGGAAGCAGGTTCCCTGATGAGCAGAGAGCCCTATGTGGGGCTCGATCCCAGGACTCCGGGATCATGACCTGAGCCGAAGGCAGAGGCTTTAACCCATTGAGCCACCCAGGCGCCCCTGCAAGATAAATCTTAATTGTATCCTGAGCATGCTCAGATGTGTGTTTGATCACAGTTGCCTCAACCTGTTTCTTTTTTCCATCCTTACTGCCTTGGTTCAGAATCTTTCATTTGGTTTTTGGCATGGCCTTTTTTTTTTTTTTTAAGATTTTATTTATTCACTTGAGAGAGAGAGAGAGAGTAAGAGAGAACAGGAGAGAGGAGAAAGTCAGAGGGAGAAGCAGACTCCCCATGGAGCTGGGAGCCTGATGGTGGGACTTGATCCCATGACTCTGGGATCATGACCTAAGCCGAAGACAGTCGCTTAACCAACTGAGCCACCCAGGCGCCCTTGGCATGGCCTCTTAAGTAGGGTCTCTAACAATAGTTCTGCTCTTTCAAACTACCTTCTATAATGCTGAAAATTCCATCTTTCTCCAAAACAAAGTTTGTCAGGTCATCTTTCTGTTGAATATCTGTCAATATCTCCCCTTTGCTTATTGTCCACTCTTTAGAGTCCCTTTTTAAGTGAACTCCATATACCAGTCAAGCCAGTTCAGGAACCTCTTAAAAAGTCGCAATGAGTGGCTCCACCTTACCTTGTGAATCTTTCCTTGGTATCTCCTTGCACCTGCTTGGAGTTTCTGGAGTACTCAGCTCTTGCTTCAATTCCTTGCTTGGACTTCACTCTGCTGGTCAGTAGGACTGATTACTCAGTTTTAGATATATTAACCTGAATTCATTGTTGGTCTCTGTTCTGCATATGACTTCCTGTGTTCCAACTGGCTTCATGTCCTACAAAGTTGCATTCATTCATCCAGCCATTCATTCACTTAAAAAATAGTGTCAAGCACTATAGTAAATGTTGAGGAGAGAGTGAGGAATGACATACCTTGCCCAAAATTGAAATGTTTACACTGTAGTTGATGATAAGGATAAATCTTATAGTATCAAAAGTTACTCTCAGAGGAAGTGATATCTAGGCTGATAACTGAAGGATAAGCAGAATGTGGAGAGAAAAAAGGGGAAAGAGTGTTCCATAGTGTACCAAAGCCCAACAAAAGAACTTTTCAAAGCCAGAAACTGGATCAGGGAGAGTGAGTGGCAAAAGATGAGGCTGAATAGCTAAGCATCCTTCACATGAGGAAGGGCCTTAGAAACCATGAAGGGATAGGATTATATTTTGAGGCCAAAAAGGAGTCATTGAGGTTAGTAGGGGAGATACTAATTGATTTGAATTGTAGGAAAACCACTCTAGTTCTGTGTGTAGATTCATTGAGGAGGTAAGACTAAGACCAGGGGTAACATACAAGTGTAACCACTAATTGAGAGTAGAAAGTGCTAACAGCAACCTGAGCTAGTATAATGGTGATCTTGGCAGTAGAATTAAGGAATCTTGGAAGTAGAATTAAAAGACTTAGTGGTTGGTGAGAAACGAAGAGTTATAAATAATAATCAGAAAATTATAATGACTAATATTTCTTGAGTACTTGCATATATGAAGAGGTGTCTATCTGTAGTACATACATAATCTCATCTTTGCTTAATCTAGGTACCACTACTACCCCCATTTTCAGACGAACAATCTTAGGCACAATCTTACAGCACTTGACCTAGGTAACACAGCCAAGACTTAGAACTGGGATACAAATTCAGGTAGCTTACCGTTCTTACTTAATAGGCTAGGCTGCCTCAGAAAGATGAGCAGTGCCTACTTACAACCCTGGGATAGGCTGTCCTACCTGTCTTTTAGTACCCAGCAGGTAAGGTGAGGTATTAGATATTTTTCAGTGTGGCCGGAATGTAGTTTCTTAGTGGGAATGTGGTGAGTATTTCCTGGCAAAACTCTAGTTATATCAAATTTCTAAGTTTTCTTAGGAGAGGACATCTGCAGATAAAGCCTCAATCTATGAGGTTTTGCTGGAATTAGTAATGGTTTTGTTTAAAGGAGCAGACATAAATTCATACCACCTGAGGTAATGATGAAGCCAAACTCAAGGAACTCAATAACCAGGAATAGAACTGAGTCCAGACTGGGAACTAGGAAGTCAAAAACAGCCTCGCTTTTTCATTCATTCAGTCTACATGGACCTTTGTCCTTGTTTCTTCCACCAAGTTAGTAACTCTCATGCTTCTCTCCACAGACATTGTCTCTATGTCTCTCAGTGTGCTCATGCCTAAAAATGGCTTCCAGTTCTCATTTCACATGACAAATGACTAGTCTGGACCTGCCTGAATTCTGTACTTCTTAGAACAAAATCTAGAGAGAAGATGCTCATTGATTCACCTTGAGTCATATGTACAGCTCTGGTCCAATCAATTGGGATATAAACATAGGATATAAGCATAGGATCACCATTTTGGAAGGAGATAAGAGTGAAGACAGATTTTTCTTAGAATAGAGAACTGGAACTATTTTTTCCCCCCTTTCAGCTCATTGTCATTTTCACTACCACAGAGTCTGCTCAAATGCCCATTTACCTCTGAACTCTTCACTAATCTCCTCTCCAACAACTAGTCTTTGTCAGTTCTCCAATAACTCTTCCTTTTATTATTGGTGCTGGTATTGGGCTTCAGAATGTTAAGATTAGTGCTCTTGTTGTAATTTTGATGTGCGATTGCCAGTTCTTGACATCTACCATCATGTGCTCAATATCTTTGTATTTCTCTTAATGCCTAGCCTAGTGACACATGTACAGTAGACTTCCATAAAGGTTGGTTCAATGCAACAAAGAGTGTTAACAATTGGGAGTATACATTGGTGTTAAATACATATGCAGAAGTCTAATAAATCCACTTGTATGTTTGTGTGTGCTCAGTGCAATTTAAATGATCTCTATCTAGAACTTAAATACTTAAATACTATGCGGCCTTTAGACAGGCATTATCATCAATCCCCAAAACTCAAAGTGAAAAGGTAGCATTGTCTATTATTATTAATATTATTCTAATACATCTTTAGTATTGTGGCCTTTTGATATTTATAGGGTACTTTTTATAACATACTTTAGGATCACGGCTACAATTGATTTAATTGAATAAGAGAGACTTAGGTTAGGAAAACCCCATTTCTGATATAAATTCTGGTATTGAATTTTTGTAGAGTAACTTAGAAGTTAATTTTTCTCCATTTTTAAAGATTTCCACAATGAAAAGCCCATTGGAAATGCTAGGTAAATATTTGGTCCTTATTGTGCTGCTTATGAGTTTTAAACGGTTTGGATGTTTTTTTTTAAGAGCGAGAGATATGGGGGAAGGGGCAGAGGGAGAGTGAGAGAGAGAATCTTAAGCTGGTTCTGACTTGGGGCTTGTTGTCACAACCCTGAGATCATGACCTGAACCAAAATCAAGGGTTTGATACTTAGTTGACTGAGCCACCCAGGCACTCCTAAATGGTTTGGATTTTTATTTTATTTTATCATTTTTAAAAAAGATTTTATTTATTTATTTGACAGAGAGAGACACAGCAAGAGAGGGAACACAAGCAGGGGGAGTGGGAAAGGGAGAAGCTGGCTTCCTGCTGAGCAGGGAGCCAAATGCGGGGCTTGATCCCAGGATCCTGGGATCATGACTCAAGCCAATGCTCAACAGGCAGATGCTCAACAACTGAGTCACACAGGTGCCCCTGGTTTGGATTATTAAATGTTAAAGTTCAAAGGGGCATTTCTAAAGGGTATGTTTGCAGCATCTCAGGTAAAAAAAATACATATATGGATTTTTGATAATTGTCTCTCTTCCAGATATTCTCCCCTTCTTTCAAAAAGAAAAATTAGTAAAAGAACACATCTAACAGCTAACTAATCCTCCGTTGTATGCACTTACAGTGGCCTATGCTTATAATAGACCATCTTGTCAGTAAAATAGACCCTCGAAAACATACTGCAAAAACATTAAGCCCCTTTATTGGATTACATAGATCCAGACTGTGTGGAAAGCTCAGCTTTAACATAGTTCTTCTCTGCTTAAATCCTTCCTGGGGCACCTGGGTGGGTAAGTGGGTTAAGCCTCTGCCTTTGGCTCAGGTCATGATCTCAGGGTCCTGGGATGGAGTCCCAGGGTGGGCTCTCTGTTCAGCGGGGAGCCTGCTTCCCCCAGCTCTCAGCCTGCCTCTCTGCCTACTTGTGATGTCTCTCCTTCTCTCTGTCAAATAAATAAAATCTTAAAAAAAAAAATCCCACCTTCCTCTTTTAGTAGTAGAAATTGTGTTTATGACATTGGTCGAAACATCTAATTTTCTTTGGGAAACTTTCCCTTCAATTATAATTTCTCATCATCAAGGTTGGCTCTGATGAGGCCTTTGCTACTCTGCTGCAGCCTTAAGTCACTGGAAAGTCTTATCCGTACCTGACAGATACAGGCCTGAAATATTCCAAGTCTGTACCCTGACCCTGTCCCACCCCCTGCTACCAGACATCATCCACCTCAGCCTACCTCAGGAAGATGGGATTTCACAGCTGCCATGGCCACAATAGAACATAGGACTTCACACCATGATTGTGATCACCTTCTCATTTACAACTTGACTCATCTGATATTTTTTTCTCAATGACTTTAAATTGGCACACAAAGCTTCATAAATTCAACCCATCTAAAATAGCAATAGCAATATTTATTGAATGCTGACTATATACCAGACATCATATCCAGCACTTTATATAGATAATCACATTTGGTCTTCCCAATATTTTTAATACCAACTTTTAAAAAATTGAGGTATAATTAACATACATTATATTAGTTGCAGGTATACAACAAATGACTTGATATATGTATATATCATGAAATATGTATATATCATGAAATAATCACCTCAATCAGTTTAGTGAATAGCTATCACTAGGATTGAGAGATCAAGCCCTGTGTTGGGCTCTATTTTCAGTGTGGAGTCTGCTTGAGATTCTCTCCCTTTCCTCTCCTCCACCTCTGCTTCTCTCCCCAATCATGCTCTCTCTCTCTCTCTCTAAAATAAACAAATAAAATCTTAAAACAAAACAAAACAAAATAAAACCCAACACCTTTCATTCCTTGGTTCCAGTTCCATAAAAGAGTGGCCACATGCCATTTTCCTGGTCAGAAACAAATGAAGGTTGGATGTTAGATGGAGCTTTGAGTAAAGTTTCCTAAAATGTGGACAGTTTAGTTAAGATACACCATTTTGCACCCACTATAAATTTCCTGGAATGTGATATAATAGGTGGAGCTGCAGCTACCATCTTTTTACTATGAAGGAAAGTCCAAGAGAATTGCTATTGTAAGGCTCTTAATCCTTGAACCACTCAACTCCAATGCCAGAAACTGTCTACTTGCAAACTTAATAGGAAGCATCTATCTTTATTTAGGTAAGTAATTGCTATTTTTTTTTTTTACATGCAGCTGACTGAAAAATCCTAATTTTGATTATATGATGGTTTGGCTCAGTGCTGTCCCTTACTTGTCATTACATGATTCCCCATAGTCAAAAATCATACTCATTAAGGTCCAACGTAAGTGATCGTTTTTAGAGAATTTCTCAAAATCCCAACTGGGAGTGACCTCTTCTTATCATGTTTGCTCTAATACTCAATTAGCATCTCTTACCCAGAATTTGTATGTATCTTTATACAATTCTCTTTTTCCATTTTGACTATAATAGCTTGAGTTCTCTAGAAAAGAGAATCTGGGAAAATTTTTAAGATGTTGATAATTTATCTGGCTGGTGCGGGCTTAAGGCAGTAAAAAATGAAGAAAAAGAGAAGAGAAGCAAGAAAAGATATGTTAATGTGAATCTACAATTTCATAATGAGAGACGGCAGATTTCTTAGCTCACATGTGTACTTGGCATTTGAGACTTCACCAGACAGATTTCAAAGAGGAATCAAGCCTCAGAGTGATGTATGGATGGGAGGAAGAAAAGAGAATTAATTTGTCAGACTTTCTCTCATCCCTTATTTATTATTGGGCAAAGCCAATGAGCCCATATCCTATGGGAAATAACAAATTTTTCATTTGGCTCCTCAGTAGCTTCTGAGGAAGCTAAATCTCATGTTCCACTATATGGCGTTTCATTCAAATGTAAAAGTGGAGGGAAATTTGATGAAGGTGGGTAGTTAACTGAGAGATAAAAAGAGGCAATCAATGGAATCTGAGAAAGCACATAAGGTTTGGGTCTGAACCTTAGATAGGTGAAAGTTTATTTAAAAATTAATTTTTTTAAGATTTTTTATTAAAAATTAATTTTTAACAGAAGAAAGATTATGTGTTCAGTATGAAAAATTAGTACCTTCAAAGAAACAAAAATAAGAAAATAAAAATTGCTATAATCATTTTTCATGTTAAAACTAATCTATCTTTTTGGTGTGTATCCCACCACTTGTGTCTATGGTTTTTTAAAATATATACATACTCATTATGCTATACCCAGATTTTGTGTTTTATTTTTTCACTGATTACACCATAAAATTCTTGATGTCAGTATTATTCTATTGTTTAATTTTTAAAATTTATTTATTTATTTATTTATTTATTTATTTATTTATTTTAGAAAGAGTGAGTGAGCACAAGCTGGAGGGGTAGAGAAAATCTTAAGCAGGTCCATGCTAAGTGTGGAGCCCGACATGGGGCTTGGTCTCACAGCCCTGAGATCATGACCTGAGCCAAAAGCAAGAACTGGACGCTTAACAAACTACCACCCAGGTGCCCCTGTTTAATTTTTAATAGCAGTGTAGTATTATATTGTAGGGGCCTACTTAGCCAGATCGACTCCATCTCAGTTAAATAGCCATTTTGTTGTTTGTGCAGTAAAACTTAAACTGACCCTGCCCCCCTCCCCCCCGTGAGAAACTTACTTAAAAGCAAGTCTGGGAAACCAGTAAAATATGTTCAACCAGTCCCTGATAAGAGAGCCCAAATACAAGGATGGGTCAGGTCAGGTGGAGATAACAGCCCAGAATGCAAGGACAAGTCAGGCCAGGTGGACACAATCTCATCGGCCAGGCTCAACCACGTGGCTTTTGCCTATAAAAGCTACTTTGTGAAGCTGGGGGTGGTCGCTCTCTCTGTAAGAGATGGTCGTGGCTGGTTGGTTTGATTCTTGGTGCTGGCACGAAATAAAGCTTTGCTTGACCTTTGCTTTGTATCAGTCTCACTCCTTTGATCATGGACCCCATCAATATGATGAGAAAGTACTCTATTTTTTGACAAATCTTCCATTTCATGGTACATTGGCTGTTAATGTTTTTTGGGGGGAGGTGTTTGTTTTTGTTTTAGCTATGAAAAACTAGTAAGAACTGCATGATAAACATTCTCATTTCCATTTATGAGAACTTCAATAATTCTTTCCCTCAGTTGAAATTCCTGGCTGTATTTGTGTCATACAGTATGAATACTTGTAATTCTTCTGATGCATGGTACCAGATTATATTCCAGAAAGAGTTTCAAATCTACAGTCAACTATTAATTAATTAGCGGGCCCATTTTTATGCACCAATCTTGTGTATTATTGTTAGAAAGTCTTTTCTAAGTTGGTTGATGAAAAACAATTTCATTTTTATTTTAAAGTTGCATTTCTTGATTACTAGTGGAGATGGATATTTTATATATGTTTCTAGACAATTAGTTTTTCTTTTTTTGTGAATTGCCTATTCATGCCCTTTTCATGATTTTAATTTGTGAAGATTATAAGGTTCTTTGAGGGAAGATACTAAATTTTATTCCTCCTGGAATACATTTCCATCATTACTGTGCCTTGGCTCTAGCCTAGGCTTGGGTTTGTAAGATTTGCAGAATGAATGAGTGATAACCCCCTATTATGTTTTTACTTAGTTACCAGTAAAAGAGAAACAAATTAATTTTGCACATTTGTATGTAGTGAGCTACAAATGCCATTTTTCTCCACAAAAAGTTTTTTTCTCCGAAGAAAATTTCTTAACTTCTTTTCAACAATAACACCATTTTTAGCCTGAATAGATAAATACAAGATTGGACAGATTCAGCTATTTTCATGTTTTTTTTTTCTTTTTTCTCAGCAACTGTCAGATTTTTCTATTCTTACAAGCTATTTTGGAATACTCAGACACAAATAGGGATTTATTATCTCATTTCATTATAGAAAATGAAAGCACTAAAATAAAACATCTCAAAATCTCATCTTTGAGAATATTCTACAAACTTGTGCTTTTTCTCAACTATATTACACAACTGAGCCCACTGAGAAGATAATACTCAAACTTTTTTGAGCCTAATTGTTCTTAAGCTGACCTGCTTTTTCTTTTCAGAACATCTTATTTTCAGCAGAACTTCTATTTTCATTGAATATGGGAATTTGAAAGTGACATATAATAGACGTGAAGATTGTTTTTTACATTCTTATAGATGTTGGCACTTGAATATGCACACACAAATGTATGTTTATATGGACACACAAACATACATATATTCTTTTCAGGAAAATTTTTTCTCATTAACTTTGCTCAAGGGTTTCATATTATGCAGAGGAAATGGAAGCCGCCATTTTCTGAGGTAGTGACTCAGTCTCATGTGTATGAACTCACAACAATATATAAGACTCTAAGATTTTGGAATCACAATTGTTTTAGTCCTTTGTTTTCTAAATAAAGTTACAAATGATGAAAGCCACATATTAATTGTGTAATTTGAAAAATAAGAAAATTATAGAGAAAGAAAGCCTATAGTTTCATTATTTAGAAATAACAGTTATAACATTGTATTATAGTTTCACCATTTATTTTTTATAGAATTCCACTATTTTCTATACATAACATGTACATATAAGACTAATAATAGTTGAAAATAATATGCATTGTCATTTTTAATTATAAAATAATATATTCTCACTATGGAAAGTTCGTCAACAAATATTTATGCAATTTTTAGTCATTGAATGTTTAGGTTTTTTTCCTTTTTCTTTTTTTACTATTATTACAAGCAACTCTTTAAGATCATTGTTTAAATTCAAGCAGGCAATTCTGCCTGTAAATATTTAACCTTAGTATTTCCTCCAATTATATTGGATCCATCATTTATTCATTGACTTGAAATATCACCTTTATCATGTGCTAAATTCATATTTGTGTCTGAGGTTTTTATCATATGTGTTGCCATAAATTCATAGTCACTGACTTCAGCCAGGTTCTTATTACTCATTTTATATCTTTATGCTTGGCTTCCGTTTCTATTCCCTTCAGGTATTAGGACTTCACTACAGCTCAATGCCCTCTTCGAAACCTTCATGCTACTCTCTTAACTCCATCTTCATCAATAAGATGAGGCCACAGTGGGATTTTTTTCCAGAATCCCTGTATTAATTTTGTATGGCTGCTGAAATAAAGTACCACAAACTTGGTGGCTTATGACAGTAGAAATTTATTGTCTCACAGTTCTGGAGACTAGAACTCTGCAATCAAGTCATCAGCAGGGCCATGCTCCCTCTGAAACCTATAGACAAGAATCCTTCATTGCGGGACGCCTGGGTGGCTCAGTTGGTTAAGCGGCTGCCTTCGGCTCAGGTCATGATCCCAGCGTCCTGGAATCGAGTCCCACATCGGGCTCCTTGCTCAGCAGGGAGCCTACTTCTCCCTCTGCCTCTGCCGGCCACTCTGTCTGCCTGTGCTCGCTCCTGCCCTCTCTATCTGACAAATAAATAAAATCTTAAAAAAAAAAAAAGAATCCTTCATTGCCTCTTCCTAGCTTTTGGAAGTTCTTGGCAATCCCTGGTGCTCCTTGATTTATAGATGCATTACACCAATCTCTGTCTTGGTCATCAGATCATCAGATGGTGGTCTTCTGTGTGTGTGTTTGTCTCCTAATTTCCCTATTTCCCTCCTTAAGGACTCCAATTATAATTGGATTAGGGGCCCATCCTACTCCAGTATGGTCTCATCTTAAACAATTATATCTTCCAATGGCCCTATTTCTAGATAAGATCACATTCTCAGATAGTAGGTATGTAAGGACTTTAACACATATTTGGGGGGAACACATCTCAACTTATAACAATCCCTCTTTTTCTACAAACTTATTATATTTACTCTCATCATACTCCCCTCTTTTTGTATCACAGGATAAGATTTTCTTTCTGTTCGAGTTAATGCAATGTTCTTTATTCCAAACCCTCCTATCTCCTATGAAACTCTGCTTCATTAATGAACCCCTCTTTTTGGCTCCTTCCTCTGCTTTTCCAATAAAAATTCCCCTGCATTCTGAAAAAACATGCTTATGTTCCTCATTCTACTACATGATCCATCTCTTTACCCTAAACACCTCCTTTTAGTTATAATCACATCCTTCTCCTCTTCTTACCATATCAGGTATTTGGACTTCTATCAGTGGCGTTAACTGTTAGTTTACAGACTTCACAAAGAATTGACATTTTAGTCTTTTGACATGAATCATTGTGTGTCTGAGAACAATTAAAGAAAATCAAAGTTGAGTCAAAATGTCAGTGCTGTATACTTGGTTCAGATCCCTTCCTAATAAAGGAACTCAGTTTTCCCATAAGTCTGACAACATGTGGGTCAATATTCATGATTCAGAAGAATTATGGCTATGTGTTCTGGATGTTTGCAATTGTCCTTAAATTGTATTAACAGAATGTTAGATATGTTACACTATAATTTTCTTGGTCACATTTCTTAAAGTTTAAGCTAACTAAGACTTAGGAACAAGATTAAATTATCTTTGTCTCTGCAGAACCTAACAGAGATCTTGGAACCCATGAGGTGACCAGTAAATATTTTGGTGATGAATGGACTCATAGGTGAGCCAATAGCATTTTTTCTAAGAAGGCTAGTGTTACAAGGTGAAACTAGTTTGTCCATTTAGAGACCAGTTAGTTGTATGCCTTGACCATTTATTAATTCAGTACTCTAAGCAATGAAACAGACTGGTTATTATACAAATATGGGTTTTTAAAAAGATTTTATTTATTTATTTGACAGAGATCACAAGTAGGCCGAGAGGCAGGCAGAGAAAGAGAGAGAGAGAGGAGAAAGCAGGCTCCCCGCTAAGCAGAGAACCCGATTCGGGGCTCAATCCTAGGACCCTGGGATCATGACCTGAGCTGAAGGCAGAGGCTTTCACCCACTGACCCACCCAGGCACCCCTAAAAATATATTTAAAACAGAACATGAAACTGTATTTCCCAAACAAGTATTCTATGGAACACTGTGTTGTGGAATGTTATATGAAATAAAAACGTTAAAAAAAGTGTTGTGTGGAAATAAGTTTGAGAAAGATTGACACATGTATTTAAATGCATTCTCTCTCTCTCTCTCTCTCAAATAATTAAATAAATAAATAAGCAGGGTTTATTTTTCTCATGCAAAAAAAAAAATAAATGCAGAGATAGGCATCCAGAGTGGGATTGTAGTTTGGGCTGCCACTAGCAGTCAGACTTCTTCCCTCATCCCCCTCCATCCTTCTTAGAACAGTGTGGGGCTTCCTTCCTCACACACATGCTTGCATGGTGGCTGCTGTACTTCTAGGCATCTTATTTGCTTTCTCTGTAGGTAGAATAGAAACTAGCCAAGGGACAAAGCTAGATGAGAGCAAAATGTTTCCCTTTATTTCAGAGAAGAATTTTTTTTCAGTTGTCCACCTAGTTAACTCATGCTTATATCTCAGTGACAGTCAGTAGGTCATGGGGCTATACGTATCTATACAGCAGGCTAGAATAATGAGTGTTTTTAACTGATGCATTGCTATTCCAAGCATCATCAGGAATTTATTAGTAAGAAAAAGAAGAGGGAATGGATGCTGGGTTGGCAACCACTGTCTAAAACTAATGTACATTGTGACTTCCCAAGAGAGGAATATGGTCATATGCAGGTTTTCACACCATCTTTTTCCACATTTCTTTGGTTTGTCCTTCCTTGAAGGTGGATAGTCAATTGTCTGTCTACACATAGGGATAGGACACATGGGGGGAGAAAACGCTCTTATAAGCAGTTCCTTTGAAAAGGCTTTACAGGAATTATGGCAAGAAATAATGGTCATCATGGCCTGAAGGCGGCTTTTCACAAACTTTAATCTCTTTTGCATATCATTCTGTTCTTTCTTTGGCAGATAATCAAAGATGTGAGCCTTTTTTTTTCAGACTATTTCTGAAAAACCGGAGCCTTATGTTGTTTTAGGTTACAATACTCTGGGAAGTTATAGGCCAGCTGGTGAAGATATTGACATGTTAAGGTATTATCTCAAGCAGGAACACATAAGGACCCATTTACAAAATAAAACAAAACAAAAAGCCTCACCAGAGCTAATCCCCACTCTGTCTAGCAACTCCTAAATTCTCACAGTGAATGAAGTCAACTGGAGAAATTATACATAGGATTGTTCTTACTTAACCATGGTAGACTGATCATAGTAGTGGACTTTATTTTTTTTTTTTTTAATTTTTTTTACTCCTCCCATCAAAAAGGCTGAGTCTATACTTGCATTGGCAAATATAATGTGGGGGTTGAGTGTGTCAGTTCTTAGCCTAGATGGTCTTAAGAGGCCCTGTGTGCTTCCTCTTCCTCTCTCTTGCTCCTCTATCCTCTCCTAAGAATAAGGTTGGGCTAACTTGCTGGAGAACAGCCATGAGCAACAGAGCAGAGATGGCACAGACATGTGAGAGAACATAGTCACCATCAGCATTTAATTGACCTACAATTAGCCATAGACACGTTAGTAAGTCTTGCTAAGCCCACCTCAGACCAACACAACTTGTAAGCAATAAGTGTTTATTGCTAAGCCATTGACGTTTGTGTATTCTGTTGTTGGTACGTATATTACCGTGGTGATAAATAGCCGATATATTAACTCCACTGAGAAGGGATGCTGAACAAGCCATGAATAAATAAGTTGAAGTGTCTGGCACACCATTATTTACCTAAAGACAACTGTTCATGTGTCTCCTCTCTGAATTTTTTTGTCTTGTTTTATACATTTCATCCCAATTTGTGTACAAGCTTTCTGACTACTACCTTTGTTCCTTATTTAGTGTAATTTTAACATCTTTTGAATGTTATATGTAATATTAATTTTTTAAAAGTAATTTTTATTTTCCAAAGTTCTAAAGATAAAAAAAAAAGATTAAAAAATTGTATAATAAACCACATAGGAGAGATAGTTTTATTTTTTTTATTTTATTATTTTTTAAAGATTTTATTTATTTATTTGTTAGAGAGAGAGAGAGCACGCGAGCACAGGCAGACAGAGAGGCAGGCAGAGGCAGAGGGAGAAGCAGGCTCCCTGCCAAGCAAGGAGCCCGATGTGGGACTCGATCCCACGACGCTGGGATCATGACCTGAGCCGAAGGCAGCCGCTTAACCAACTGAGTCACCCAGGCGTCCCAGGAGAGATAGTTTTAAACATTTTGATCTATTTGCTTCAAATCTCTTAGTTTATGAAAGTGTGCTCTTCTTGTGAAGTTACGAACCTCTGATATCCCAACTCCCCAATCTCATCCTCTTCCTCAATTCCCAGAGGCAAAAAAATCGTTTGATGGATTTAGTGTATATACTACCAAGAATGTAAAAAAAATACTTCAACATACACATATATGCATAAAAAAATTTTTAAAGGTAGGTTTTATTATTACTCAAGTGTGGTGAAGCCAACAGATTAGGAAACAATGCCACTGAGAAGATAGTTCGTCACAATTCCCAAGAGGAAGAGGCACATCACACCACACAGGGCCACATAGAGGGCCACACACAGGGCCACACAGGGAAGCATCCGAGTTGGTAAGGAGTCAGAGGGAATGAGGGGAAAACGTGGACAAGTAACTTTATTTTGACCTCCATGTAAAGAAATGGGAAAGGCAGGGTAAACAGGTTTAAGATTGGCTATTTCAAATACTTTCACCAGGCTTACGAGTATAGGGATAGTCCTTAGCTCTCTCCAACATGGCCCTGGGCTGATTAGAGCAGGGGAATAGTAGCTCTGGGTGTGAGAGCCCAATAGAGGGGATAATTGAGATTTGGGTTCAGAATTGGTTGGTTTGCAATGAAAGGCAGCTCATAGTCATTTACTATCCTTAGGAATTGCCTAACCCTGGGTGGGGCAGTGTCTCCAGAGTCAGGAAGTTCTCTGATATCACAGCATTAGAAATAGAGGAATAATAAAGCCTGATGTGTATCTATAAATGAGATATAATGTGTGTATTTTAAAGTTTACAGATCTAACTTTTTCTACTCACCATCATATTCAGTGAAAGAAAGAACATACAGGTTAAGATGCATGTATTTTATTACCTACCTATTCATTTTTTATTGCTGAACTTTTATTCCAATTTAATAGTATTCCTCATTTTATCTATACATTCTCTATTTTGGGCATTTGGGTGATAGACAATAAGTTCCCATGTTACCAACAATACTGTGATGAGCAACCTTGTACTTGCACCTGTCTTTGGGTATGCTGGGTAATGTGGTAGACAGAATCCTAAGATGACTTCCAAGTTCCTTGTCCCCTAGGGTGCACAGCCTGTATAATCCTCTTCTTTGGGTATAGACAACACTATAAATAGGATAAATTTCATTCCCATAATTAGGATACATCATATGACAAAGATGAAATAATTTTTCAAATGTAGTTAAATTCAGTTGAATTCGAGTTAATAAAAAGTGGACTATCTTGGGTGGACCTAACTTCATCATGTGAGTCTTTAAAAGGGACTGGGCCCTTCTTGAAAAGAGATATGAAGTGTGAAGATATTCCTTCTGGCCTTGAAGAAAAAATGCCCATGTGATGAAGTGCTTATGGATGAGGTCACGTAGAAAGGGCTTGCAGGCAGCCCCCAGAAACTGATTGTAGTTCTTGGCCAACAATCAGCCAGAAAGTGGGGCTTCAGTAATACAACCACAAGTAGTTTGATGCTTTCAATAACCAGTAATCCTGGAAGAGGATCCTGAACTGCAGCCCTGAACTGAAGCCTTGATTTCAACCAGTGAGACCTTGAGCAGGGGCCCAGGTACTCATACCCACACTTCTGCTCCATAGAAACTGGAGATCATACATTTCTGTTTTAAGGTAGTGGCAAATTGGTGGTAACTTGTTACATGACAGTAGAAAATTAATACATAGGGTATGCACATTTTTTATTTTATAACTTTTACAAGATAATTATAAGAATGCTTATTCCAGGACCCAGATGCCTGGGTGGCTCAGCCAGTTAAGCGAGCGGCTGCCTTAGGTTCAGATTATGATCCTAAGGTCCTGGGATCAAGTCCTATATTGTGCTCCTTGCTCAGCAGGGAGCCTGGTTCTCCCTCTGCCTGCCACTCCCCTGCTTGTGCTCAATCTCTCACTCTGATTAAAAAAAAATTAAAAAAGATTATTTACTCTAACCAGAAGAAAATAAGAGAAATGAGAGTTCTACTTCTCACACATTGTTATTAGCAACTATATTGTCTGACTTTTTACTTTTAAAATTTTTGTCATTTTAAAATTTTAAAATTTAAATTTCCCTAATTACTATATAGAAATAATACATTCAAATTATTAAGACCCAAAACTGTGAAAGAACAACTGTAATATGTTATTCTACTTGTAAGCTAAGAAGTTAGCTTATAAGAAGTGGCCTACCATAGTTTGATTTATATGTATGCATATGTATACCCATGTTTCTCTATGTGTGTGCTCTCTGGTCCATGGATGATCTGGTGTGTATATATATATATATATATATATATATTCATTCACAAAGGATATCATCCATGATTAAGTTGGTTATCCAAGCCCCAATGTACCATAAGGCAAGTTAATGAAGTCCATATGTTTACTGGCATACTGACATATATAGAGGTTTTGAACAATAGGAAAGGAACTCCCAAATTAGGAGACTTGAAAATTATATTGGGCAGATGCATATCTACTTTTCCTCTCCTGATAGAGAGACAGAACCTTATGCGTAATGTAAACAAATCCTCTCAGAGGAGAGGAGAGGAGAAGAATGTCCTTTATTGTAAGCAAATATCTTTGGATGACAGGGTAAAGGTGTCTCTGGGTTTTATCACTCTTAGAATATAAGCAAATGGCTCTAGGGGAGAGAAATCTCTAAATCTTATCCAGAGCAATTTACTTTCTCTAACTTTCAAGGCATGTTTGCCATTGAACTATAAAGTCTAGGCTGTGCAGAAATATGAAAATATTCATGGAACATTGCCTGCCAACAATTGTTTAAGTCAAATGGTAAAATGGCACCGTAAGTTATACATGTGTGTATAAAACCAGCAGTCTTCTGTTTTACCTCTTCCTGTCCCCCAGTACTACTCCCAAGAAGTAAATTTTTTTTACTCTCCTAGTTGTTTTTTCCTAGTCGTTTTTTCCTGATATTTATCTCCATATCTCTGTATAATCTGCATATCCCACATTTCTTGATGTAATAACTTTATCCATTACCTCTTGACTTCTTATTATAGCAGATCAAGACAATCAACACTCTTACATGTTCCTGCATGTACCCACCATGTTCCTTTTCCTTCTAGATAAAGTTATATCATAATTTGGGTAAAATAAATATCCCATGTTTTCATATCCATAACTCTAGGAAAATTATTCACAGGTCAGTCAAATACAACTTACAGTCCCCAACTTACAATCATTCTACTTATGATTTTTCAACTCTATGATGATGTGAAAGTGGTACGCATTCAGTAGAAGCTGTACTTTAAATTTTGATTTCTTCAGCTAGCAATATGCAGTACAGTGCTCTCTTAGGATGCTCAGCAGGTGTGTGCCAGAGCTCCTGGTCAGCCATGTGACCATATTAAAGGTACACAACTGATAACTGACAACTAACTGTACCTATACAACTGTTCTGTTTTTCATTTTTAGTACAATATTCAATGAATCACATGAGATCTTCAACACTTTATTATAAGATAGGCTTCATGTCAAATGATTTTGTCCAACTCTAGGCTAATATAAGTGTTCTCTGAGCACAGTTAAGATAGACTAGACTAAGCTATGATGTTTGGTAAATTGGATGTATTAGATGCATTTTCCGAGAGCAGACGAGATCAGGCGCGTTCAGGGTGGTATGGCTGTAGACGATGCATTTTCAACTCATAATTTTTTGACTTATGATGGGTTTATCAGGATGCAACTCCACCACAAGTTGAGGAAGATCTGCAGTGTACAGTGATTATATTTTCTTTCTTGCATTATTTTTGAATTTTTGAAGATTACTATTTCCTTAATTACTCCTTTTCCTTATCTTTCTAAATATTTACCTTTCACTTTTTAAAGTCTTACTAAGATATAATTGGTGTGCAGTAATTTGCACATTAAGTGTATAATTTGATGAGCTTTGACATATATATAACAGACCTATGAAATGAGGTCACAAAAAAGATAATGAACATATCCATCAACTCCCTATTATCGTTTACCACCCCCCTTATTCCCTTCCTCCCTCCCATCATTCCCTTCCCTACTTCTCAAGAAGTTACTAATCTACTTTCTGTCACTATAGATAGAATTTCATTTTCATTTTCTACAATTTATATAAATGGAATTTTACAATCTATACTTTATTTGTCTGTTTTTTGTCAGTGTAATTACGTTATGACTTATCTATGTTGCATGTAGTAACACTTCATTCCTTTTATCGTGGAATAGTATTCCAGTTTCTCCATAACCTCAAATATTTGATTTATTCAGTAACCATTCCAGTAGATAGACTGTGGTTTCTTTGTGATTAATATGTATTTTCTTAATGACTAAGGATGCTGAGCATCTTTACATGGACTTATTTGCTACCCATATATATATATCTATATATATATAGATAGATAGATAGATAGATATAAACTATCTATTTAAATCTTTCATCCATTTGAACATTTTAAAAAAATTATTGAGTTTTAAAAGTTATTTATATATTGTGGATACAAATTCCTTATCAGATTAGTAATTTGCAAATATCATTTGTTTGTGATTTGGAAGTATTATCTTTTGATCTGTGGTTCATCTTTTTACTTTCTTAAAATGTTTTTCAAAGAAGAGAATATCTTAGTTTTGGTAAAATCTATTGTACCAACTTTCACTTTTTGGATTGTGGTTTTGGTATTGCATCTAAGAATTCTTTGCTTAACACAAAATCACAAAGATTTTCTTCTATCATTTTTTCTAAAGTTTCTATAGCTTTCAGTTAACACTTAAGTTTATTATCCATCTCGAGATTTTTTTTAACATGGTAGACAGAAGTACATTTTTTACATGCAGATATCCAATTATTTAAGCACCATTTGTTGAAAAGATGTTCATCAATGAGTTCATTTCACCGTTGTTGAAAATCAGTTGCCCATATGTGTATGGATCTATTTCTTCACTCCATTCTTTTCCATTGATCTAGTAATCTATCTTTGTGCCATGCTTTCTTGTTACTGTATCTATATAGTAAGTCTTAAAGTTAGACATCGTAATGCCCACTTGCACTTTGGCAAGTCTCTGGAATTTTCTTATTTGTGTGTTGCTTGCTTCCATTTGACCCTGGTCCCAAAGGTGGGATGGTTTCAACTTGCAATTTTTGAAGATTCTGGTATCAGAGTGACAGACCAGAGGATCTGCTGCCTGTATGTAGCAATTATCCTCCAAGTGTGCTGTGTGTATGTGTATGTGAGTTACTACTTATATTCCTATGCTCATGCCTGATCTATTGACTCAGAATTTCTAGTTGTGAGGCTAAGAATCTGCATATTTGGTAAGTTTTCTGAGTGATACTCAGGGACATTAAAATTTGGTAATCATTTAGACAGTGGTGCCTGAAAAAAAGAGGCTTTTCTTGGTTATTTTTCATATTTATTACACAGATGAGTGAAACAGATATAATTATTCAGGTGGAAAGGAAGAAACCACTTTAATTACCTGGTCATTCACTTATTCGCTTACTTTTTCATTCATTGATTTCTTTACTGCAAACAGGTGTCAAAGACTAAAACAACTTGAAGAATTTGTGGAATCTATTTTCACAGACAGGATGGATATGTTCTTAGGTATTATTTGTGGCTGTCAGATGATGAATCAGCTGCTGATGCTTTCAGCAGTCAAGGAACAGAGAAACACTGTGCTGGCAGGGATGCCTATAGGCATCTCTACTCCCAGGCTTTTTGCAGATTTCTTTTAAATAATTCCAGGCTAAAAGAAAGCTAACTTATTCTTAAGCCTATTTAGGACAAGAGGTTTCATAGCCTCCTTAATATATTAGATCTATTGCTTAGTGCTACTTTTTCCACTATAAGTTCCTGAGTGTCAACAATAGATACAGATTCTTATCATGGAAAAAGCAGAAGCTGGCCTGGGGCAAATCTATGGTGCCCACTTGAGAAATATTAAGAAGTTGATGATACTGGTTCCCCTGTTCTTATTCTGGTTTCTAACACTGCTATCTCCAAACCAATATCATGATGTGTTTTTGTTTTGTTTTGTTTGTTTCTTTGCCCCCCACGCCAACTCCAAGCCTGGGTTAAGGAAATGGTTTTGGAAACTCATTCATGTCAATGCCAGATGATAGACAGATGCATAGAGCTAAAGAAATGAAGTGTAGAACTTCAGACATTAGAGCTGATTAAGGTAGGTACTTTGGCAGATGCTCTCCTGTGTTTCTGAAATCACTTGATAGAGGCAATTGGTTATTTGCCTTCTCACTGAGCAGTTTTGGAGACTGTATGATGAAAACTTCCAAGAGGGGCCATGATTGAGAGTAGTCATACACACGCACAAATGACTGTGTGTTGCAGAATAGACATCACATCTATTTGGTTTGTAAGACAGAGGACCTAGGGATCAAAAGAAACTTTACTTGCATGGAACAGACTATGTTCGAGTTGGCAGGGGTCTTAATATATTGGCCTCATTTTACAGGCAGGGAGGCTGAGGTCCAGGGTAGTGAAATGACAGGTGCTAAGTCACATAGATAACTAGTAAGTATCTGTAATGTGGAAATCAGGTATAGCAGCCTCTGCATTATTCGGCTAAAATAATTATCATGGGCTTCCTAATAACCCAGAGCAAGTAAAGAGCATGCTAAATACCTTCTTGTCTCATAATTATGGCAAGAGCTCTGCAGTACAAATGCAAGCTAATGTCCTCTGAGCCCAGTTCTTTCTGGGAAGAGGCAGAGTATAAATAAATAAGCAAGTAAGCAAGTAACCTCCAACTTACAGTGCTAATAATGAAGAGTTTTAATTTTTTTTAAATGAGTGCATCCCTAGGGGTATATATATATGTGTGTGTATATATATATATATATATATATATGTATATATATATATATATATATAACCTTATATTGTATACTGACTGGAAAATGATCCACGGTCCCTCAGAAGACCCATTCCCTTGATTAGTGGTAAGTTAGGTTAGTTAATTAAGGTTACTTTAATACTAATTAGTCAAGGCTTTAATTATGCTTTCAGGGCAAGAACATAGGAATGCTATGTTCTTACTGACCCAGTTAACCAAAGTGATAGGATTTCTCGTCTTCCATCTAACAGTGATTTGTGATAAAGAACAGAGGGAGTAGAGCTGATCCTAATGGGATTATAGGAGCATTCTTAAACCAGAATTAACCAGAGAACAGCAGAGGACCTAAGACAAAAAAGTATCCTCTATAGCTTCTGGAATAGCCCTGTGGGGAGAAAGGCCAAGGGGCTGAAGCATGACAGACTTTGTCATTGAGAGCTCCAAAGAAATTGCCCCACCAGATCAGTAGGTAAATGGATCATAGAATCTAAGAAATAAGTGAGGGCCTTAAGATATAGGAGGGGATGTCATGAGAAATAAATAGGAAACTAAGTGGGAAAAGCCTTTTCCCAGTCATGTCAATGTATTTCACTTACTAAGTGTCCCCTGTATGCTTGGCTGTTAGTCTAAGTTTACAGGAAGCTGTATTATAATCTGGTGGGACAGACAGGTTTGCAGACAGATCAAATACACGGCAACATACTACATGTCCTATCTGCAAATCTGTCTGTCCCACCAGACTGCATGCAGACTGGAATGCATCCTGTTTTTCACCACATTCAGCATGAAAATGGGTTTATTTCTGGCCAGCACCAGGATTTAGTTCTGAAGCCCCTGGTTTCCAGGGTAGTATAGTGAGAACAAAGCCATTCTAACTTGCCTAGGATTAGAAGAATTTTTGACTTGGGTGGTACTTTTTAGGAGTGGGGATAGGAAATATGCCAATTCAAGCCTGACTCAAAGGACTAAGTTTGCAGAAAGCTGTTGGATTTGTAGAGTTTGTAGTTTTAATAGATTATATCTGTTGTCAGTATTTATAAAATACTTTGCAATCCCCATTTAGTAAAGCTGTTTCCCTCTACCATTAACATGGTAGTAGGATAATTTATGACCTTTCCTTCCTATATATCAAGGCTTTGTAATTCCCTGTCAGAGGTTGTTTTGTATTGTGGATACAAGAAAAGTTCCTCTTTTTAAAAAGTCCAACCTAAATGAAGACACTTTGCTGGATCCTCCCTGGAGGGGACAGTAATATAGATGGAGTTGAGAGTGGGGCTTAAAAGTAGAAGCACCCCCAGGCACCTGGGTGGCTCAGTCAGTTAAGTGTCTGCCTTTGGCTCAGGTCATGACCTCAGGGTCCTGGGATTGAGTCCCATGTTGGGCTGGCTCCCTGCTCAGCAGAATCAGGGAGCCAGTGTCTCCCTCTCCCTCTGTAGCTCCCTCTGCTTGTGTGTGCTCCCTCTCTTTCTCTCAAATAAATAAACAAAATCTTAAAAAGAAAAAAAAAGGGAGAGGCACCACTCTGGAGTGGAAGGGGCTAAGGAGAGGTTGGTCAGGTCTGGACTTTGAACTTTCTAGAATTGTACACAGTATCTGCCTAGGATGGTAGTAGAGAATGTGAGGAGAGTCATTGACTGGCACATTCAGGAACATGGATGCTTTGTGCTTGACAAACATGTATTGGAGCCCCAACTCTGAAGAGATTCTGCTCTCTTGATAAGCAAATGGGCAGTGAACCTTCTGAGCAGGAAACCAGAAGGTCCTCAGAGAGTTGGCCACACAGAATCCCAGAGTCTTTGCATAACAGCCTCAGTGATAAGGAAGATCAAGTTTTTTTGCCAGTGGGAATTCAAAGTATAAAATTTGTTTTAGAAAATTATGAGCCAACATAACATGACTACTGGGTGACTTACACATTCTCACACCTTACCACATCTGTGTTCTGTATTAAGCAAGTTCAATCTTTGGTCCTGAATCAGAGACATGTTCTCAGCAGACTAATTTCTGGGTGCTTGGCACTTGACACTTTAGTGCATAAAGCTCCCCTCCATTATTACTAGAAATACCTCCTTTATAATTTGGATATCTGGCAATGGAGATGCTTAGACCAGTATTAGATATAACATGGAGACATTTCATGTATCTTTTGAACATTCACAAATTCATCTCTACCTGCTACTATTTTCTGGTACAAACCATGCTTCATCTAGTTAGTATTCAACCTCAGAAGCAGCAGTCTCTTAATACTAGAAGAAAAGCAGGATGCTCTTCCTGAGGAATCTGTGTCTGTATAGGTTTGTATCATATATTTTTGCATTATATGGATTATTTAAAAGATTTTCAGCAATAATTGAAATTTTGCCCTTATTTGACTATAGAAACTAGTCTCTTAGGAAGACACTTTGCCATTTTATATAGATAGATACATATCTTTCTCAAATGACATAAATATTGTTCATTAAATTAAAAAACATGAATTTTTCCATCTCTACTCAGATATTACTATAGTCACAAAAGAAGATGCCATAGCAGTTCAAAGACCAAAGGATCTTATTATGCATCTTCAAGGAAAGGCATGTAGTATATTTAGGAGCCATTTAAATGATAGGTTAGGGAAGCAAAAGAAAGAAAAAAGATTAATGCAGATTTGACAAGTGTTCTGGCTTCAGACCTCTGTCCTTTTGGCTTGGTACCTCTTGCAGTTCATTCCATTCTTGAGGAACATTCCCCTCTAAGGAGAACATTAATATTACCTAATAAATAAACAACTTTCATAAGATTGTGGGACCTCAGTTTGCTTCCTCAAGTCTCCCTTAATGTTTTCCAGAACAGCTCTCACTACTTTAAATACACACACTTTTCTGATGTCTCCTCAATTTAATTCTGTAACCATGACCTCTCCCCTGACCTCTAGAATTTTCATCCAATTGCCTGCCTGACAAATCCACTAGAATTTTAATAGGGCATGAAATTAATAGCCCTTTGCTCCCCTGACCCCAACACACACCTGTTCTTAGTTCTCCCCTTTTCAACAGTCATTTTTCTAAAAGTTTTTCTAGCCAGAGACCATGCAGTGTTTTCTAATTCTGCTCTCTTCTTCACCCTAAAAACATGTCAAAAATCCTGTCCATTATACCTGCAAAAATACATTTCAAGTCAGCCACATTTTCCCCCTTTTCCACTGCTACCTTCCTTGTCTGAGCACCTACTATTACTTGCCTGAAACACTGCAATAGCCTCAAAACCTGTCTTTCTGTTGCCCTTTCCCTCTACCCTCCACTCTCTGCAGAGCAGCTACGGGGAAACTTTAAAAACAAAATTCAGATCATGTCAATTCCTAGCTAAAACCTCCAATAGCTTCCTATTACACACAGAATACGGTCCAAACTGCTGAGCAGGTTCTAAAACTTCCTATAGGACTCAATGCCTGTTTATCTCCATGAATCATCTCCTACTGCTCTCACTGCTCACTGCAGTTTCCACAAAGACATTCTTTCAGGTCTTTGTAATGCCAAGCTTATTACTCTCTTAAGGCCTCTGTACCAGCTATTTGCTCTACTTGGATTGTTCTCCCGGGATCTTACATGGCTGATTTCTTATGTTTTTCAGGTCTCAGCGCAAGTGATATCTCCTCAATAAGACCTAACCTTATTCCCAATTTGATTACATCAGCTCATTCTTTTTTTCATTGCACTTATAGATACCCGCAATGGACTTTTCCTGTCATTATGGACTTATTACCTATCTTCATCTTCCTGTGCCTATCTCATTCTCTTCCATGTCTTCAGCATCTGGTACCATGAGTGGACACAGTAGACTCTCATGAATAAGGGTTAAATTAATGCATGAAAGTCCCTACGGTGTATCTTATCTGGGTTCATTAACACATTTTTAAAAACTATCTTGTGACAATCACCACCTTTCTCTTGCTTCAGTCACCCTCAGGGATACCCTTAGGCTGAAAACCCTTCTTGTCCTATAACTACATGGAGTGGGTTTTTGTGGCCCATCTCTTCTCTCCCTCTACCCTCTACTCCTTACACAGGGACTCAGGCAAAGGACACTTGTAGCATTGCCATTTTCAAAACTGCTCCTACCTTTCTAGAGTAAGGTCAACAGATCCATATAGGCCATGGAGCTATTTCCATACAACCCTAAGGAAATTCCTTTGGTTTTTCATGGATATGATCAAACAATCTGTGAGTCATAATTTTAGTGGTCCACAGAACTATCAATGAAATAAATTTTTGTATTTTTTCAATCTTCATTCCCAAGGATTTAGATAGGGCTTTAGGGTAGTAATTGACCGGCTGAGTGGGGTGTGTGTGTGTGTGTGTGTGTGTGTGTGGGCAGAGGGGGTATCTGAGAAATAGACCCAGTGCTGTGAGTACAGCATCACCTCCCACAAAACTGAATCTGGTCAGTGTTTGGGTCTGACACTTAGAAGGTACCTGGCTCCTCATGCAAAAGGGGTTCCACAGAGCTTTTTCCTCCAAGCTGCCAGCCTTGTCTGGATATAGCTGGATCCCACCATAAACTACTTAAGCTCCAGCTGTAACCCCTAGTCCCATGCCAAAGTACTATTATAATACTGACACAGGACTGATTAACCATGCTTAAGGAGTTAGATGAGATTTCATGAGGGAGATGATACTTCAGCTTTTTCCAAAGGGTAAGTTGGAGAATTTGAGGTAGGGAACTGAAGAATTTAAGAGAGGGAAGTAAAGGCAGAGGGAATAGCATATGCAAAGGCAGAGAATGATATAATTAGGAACTTAAGGGAAATTTAGTAGGATGAAAATATAAGGAGAGGAGGTAGAATGGGAAGAGATGGGGCTGGTTGGGGAAGCTGACATCAGATTTTGAAGGTTGTGTGGGCCATTCTGAGGAACTTAGGTTTTAACACACAAGTGATTATTACTGAAATAAATTCTTAATTTACTGAAATAAATTCTTAATTTATATATAATATATAATTATATATTTTTATATATTTTTATATTTTTATATAATTAAATTATATAATATATAATTTATATATAAATTATATAATTTATATATAATATATAATTATATATTTTTATATAATTTTTATATTTTTATATATAATTTATATAATTAAATTATATGATATATAATTTATATAATTTTATATAATTTATAAATATATATTATATATTTATATATTATATATAAATTATATATATTATATAAATTTATTAATTCTTAATAAATTCTTAATTTACTAAAATAAATTCTTAAAGTATTTACTGAAATAAAATTCTTAAATTTTCTTAAAATTCTTAAAAAAAAGGTTTATTTGCTTTTAATGAGAACAACTTTAATAAAGTGGAGTGGGAGAGATTTCCGGTAAAGAGATCAGAAAAATGTTGGGCAGGGGTCAGGCAAAAGAAGGTATAAGACTGGACTAAGAGGGTGGTGGTAGGGAAAGAGTAAGACTTAACAGGCATTTCAGAAATAGAATAGAGCTTACAATGGCTCTGAAGAATCATGAAAAATAGTTTCAAGAATGATTACTCAAATTTGTTGTTGGGAAACTGAGGGGATTATGATGGCCTCAATCAAGATCAATCAATTCAAGAAGAACAGAGATGGAGAGAAGGAATGATTTCTTGGGCTGCAATAATATGGCCCAGAAGAAAAATTCTGTGACATAGATACAGTATTTAAGGTTGGAGTTGTAGTCCTGGCAGGATTGGGAGACCTGCCTCCTGTTGATATCGTTGATGGAAGTGAGGGGTAATATGACAGATGTGGCATATTAACAGTTTGTACTAAGGATTTTGATCCATATTGAAAAGGTAAGTGATCCTCAAAGAGTCACTGATCCTTGTCTGACATTTACCTGTTCTCTGCAACTTCCATTAGCAGTCTGTTGGCATTCCCACGCTGATACATACAGACCCCTTTGCCTTTTCGGTCTCGTTGCACAAACACTAAATCACTGTCTGTATTATGGGAAGGAGAAACCAATGTTTCGTTTTTTGATTTTTATAATTTGTTGTATTTGAAGCAGAGAGGGGTTAGAATACAGAATCAGGAGTCCAAGAGTTTTGGTTCTTTTCCTGGTTCCTCAAATTAGGTAGCTTTTCTTCCTCCCTTCCTTCTTTTCTTCCTTCTTCCCTTCCTTTTTTTAAAACTTTGGTTTCCTCACCTATAAAATGGGGATGAGTGGTGGTGGCAGCAGTGTTTTGGCTGCCTTGCAGGAACAAAATGTAATGATCAAGAGGGATGGTGGTTATAAAGATTCAGTGAAACTCTCTTGGATTGTTACATACTTAAAGCAGAGTAGCAGTGACTATTTAACCAACGGAATTATCTAGTGTATTGTGAAGAATGCTTCATGGTGCCTGGATAAGAGGACCACGTGTCCATCCCAGTCAATTTGGTTTCAATCCCAGTGAAATAGCAGAGTCACTGACAGCAGAGACACTGGAGAACATTGACCCTAGTACAAGCCCTAGGACAGCTACTTACTGGTGGTATGATCCTAGACAAGTTATTGGAACTCTTTAAACCTATTATCAATAAAAGGGAGATAATTATGCTTCCTTGCCAAAGTTGATAAGATTTGAGGATATTGATTTACTCCATCATACTTGTATATAAGAAATGCTTTTAAAGTGAAAATTAAATCTCTGAGTAGCCATTCACTAGGATGTTGAGGCAGTCATCATACATATTTGTTCTTCTCTGCTTCTAGTCATAGATAAAGATTGCCTAAGAGTCTTAGTTGTATTTTGTGGAAAGAAGAAAAGTCTTAACTCTTCAACCCGTTTTGGTTGCAATTTGGATGCTCCCTATCCAGGCCCATATGATCCACACAAATATGAAATGTTCTGCTATCTCTCTTGGGTGTGGGGGTTTTGCTAGGGCTGGGAGCTTAGGCTTTCAGTGCTCCTAGATAGAGGACAAACCATTCCTTTCCGAGGTTCTGAGAGAGAACTCTTAAGTATATAATACATTTTCTGAGAAAGCTAAAACAGTTGGGTATGTATATTTACTATTTGCAAAATCAGGTGAAAACACCCATATCCTTCCCAGACTTGGGGGATTTTCCCCCTTATCAGGTTCACAATTTTTTTTAAATTTATTGATTAGAGAGAGAGAGAGCTCAGGCAGACAGAGTGGTAGGCAGAGGCAGAGGGAGAAGCAGGCTCCCTGCGGAGCAAGGAGCCCAATGTGGGACTCGATCCCAGGACGCTGGGATCATGACCTGAGCCGAAGGCAGCCACTTAACCAACTGAGCCACCCAGGCGTCCCTCAGGCTCACAATTTTCAACCTCTATCACTCCATGCTTCTTCCACTCAACCTTGGGCATTTGTCACATAATCTTCCCTCAGAGGGTCTTTACAAACAATGCTGCTATTTCTTTCCTGGGTGTATGGTAAAGAGGGTGTTTATTGAAGTTAATGTTGCCATACTGAATCCGTTTTATACATATAAATCATTTATCATACTGCTTGGCACAGGATAAGTGCTTCATTAATGACAGGTATGATAGATATCTTCTGTCTCTCCTGAGCCACGCTTTAGACCCCTTGCTCTACAGTGCTGCTCTGTGTCCCAGGAGGCTGACACATGCACAAGTCATTGCTTCCCATACTCTCTGGCTCCTGGGTAGGTTCTGCCAATAGTAGAGACTAAAGAAGGAGAAAAGAGTTAGATTGAGGTATTTATTCCCCTGCTCCTCCCAGAAGGATTGCAGTGACCTGGATGCCTTACTCTCTGGAAGGCCACAGCTCCTGCCAGGTGGCCTGTGCTTCATAGCCCTTTCTCTCCTGCCCTTGCTTCTTCATGCCTTAGGTGAGGTAAGAGCTTCAGAGTACAGCCCCATTCCTTGATGCTTTTCTTCAACCATACCCTCTCCTTTAATAACTCCCACCCTCATTCTTCCTAATAGCAAATCCTGATTTTATTTATTTATTTATTTATTTTTTAAAGATTTTATTTGTTTATTTGATAGACAGAGATCACAAGTAGGCAGAGAGGCAGAGAGAGAGAGGAGGAAGCATGCTGTCCGCAGAGCAGAGAGCCCGATGCGGGACTCGATCCCACGACCCTGGGATCATGACCCGAGCCGAAAGCAGAGGCTTTAACCCACTGAACCACCCAGGCGCCCCACAAATCCTGATTTTATTCAAGCACTGGGATCTCAAGTTCCTCATGAGTCAGTTCCCAAACCTAGAGGGGTGAATGCTGAGGTCGGTCATAATTTCATTCTTATGTTGGCAAAATACACAGACATATAAGGATACCCTGGTCAATGAAATAGAAGAGGAAGTTCCTTGGAGGCACCATGAAAAGTTTTTCTTGCCCATAAACAGGAATGTCTAATAAAAGTTTGTGTTTTTATTTTTAAATCTTGTGTAAGGATGTGATATTTGGAGCCACTGAAGCCATTTAGTGACCATGAGCAAAATTTAAGAGAATCACCGAGAAACCTGAGAATGTGGAGTCTAGAATTCTAGTCTAGACTAGAATTAAGTCTAGAATTGTCTCCTGCCAAACTTTTGTTTTGTGATATAATTACTTTTCAGTGGTTTAGTGACTTTAGTTGGAGTTTTATGTTATTTGTAGCCAGAAAATCTTGACTGGTTAGTCCCAATCACTACTCACACTTGCTTACTTTTAGTGCAGAGTATTGCTGATAGAAAAATAATTTTCCAAATGTTTAAGTAGCTGCTCTTTTTTCCCCCTATTTTGCTATATATTTTAAAGCTAAGAATACAAAATAATAAAAGAACACTTAAATCTGTTTAAGGTAAGGCAGTAGACATTTCTGTCTCATCTGGTAATGGCACACTTTTGAAATGAGCATTATTGAAAGTGGGAAAATCTACAATTTCAACGTATATCAAGAACAACAAAATAACATCTATAAAACTAAAGAAAAAATCACCATGATTTTAAATTTTGTGTGGGAATTATGGAGTCTGAAAAGAAAAACTATTTGCTTATAGGTTAAATGAAGAATGGACAACTTTGAAGACTCGGGGAATACTTAGTAAGGGTTCTTTCACCAACGACTAATTTATAATTTTCCAAGTACTTGGGAAAGTGGCTAGCCTATTGTTAGCATGACATAATTATTTTTTTAACATATCTGCTGCATGAAAAGAGAGGCAGAAACCAGGTTTAATAAGTTTCATTCTCAGATATAGGTAAGAGGTAAGGAAGTCATACAGTGGTATTTTCCTGCAAAGACTCTATTTCTAATATGGATTGATTTATTCAGTTAACCTCAGTGATTCAAGTATCACTGAGTGTAAAGACCGTATGTCACATGACTCATCCCATCCATGGTTTATTGCCAGAAACGCTATCAGCTGCCCAGAAATAACTACAGTTTTGTAAATCCCTTACCTTCTTTATGATTTCCTTCTTTCTAGTACATTTTCCCTATGGAGAGAGAAAGCAAGAGACGGAGAACTGGAGATGGGGAAATTGTGCTATAGATATTTAAGTCCTATCTGCTTTCTATTTCCTTCCTCCTTACCTCTTTTTTCAATTTTAGGTGTCAATTCAGGTACTGTACTCCCACAAATCTAGGCTGGGGTGGGGAGCTGGGTAGGAACAGATATTGGGTTTAAGAAATAGCCACCCCTTTTTTTATACCTCTGATATAAGATACTTATTGATACCAAAATAAAAACAAAGTACTACACATATTATCCAATTTTTCTGTGTAAATTCAAAAAGACATTATTATTGACTTGGTTCTATATCAAGTCAGGCAAGTTATCCACAAATAGGGTGAAGATAATAAACTCTTTGGGGCATCCCTATACTGTACAACAATCACGCCATTCCCTAGAGCCACAGAGGAATTCATTTACCTCACATAGGTGAGGCTTTCTCTTCCCCAGAGAGCATTTTGTTCATCTTAGCTCGATATAAGATCAGGACCATTGTCAGCAGTAACAATTTGTACCATGCTTTTTTTCACTGGGCTCAGACTTAAAGCATCTCTGAGTGGAAAATAAATGGCAATAGCTGTATCTCAATTTTTACAAGGGAGCAGGTGGAGAGGAAAAGAGAGGGAGAAGCTTAGAAAGATTAAGACCTTTACCTGAAGTCATAGGTCCATCCATTCAGTGATAACACAAGAGACCGAAGCCAGGACTTGGAAAAACGAGTCCACTGATTTCCTAAAATCTTCTGTTTTCTTATTTGTTGCAGGTAAATGACAATCCTTGCCTTACTATAACTTACACGAAGACAGTGAAGAGCCCCTTGGCATTTGGAAAGAATTTTGTTTTTGCTGAATTTGGAGACTGGCCTTGGCTAGCTCTCTATTAATGTTAGAGAAAAAGTCAAAGAACATTATTTTTCTATTAAAGCAAAGGTTTCTACATTAACTCTGAACTTTAGGACACCACATAGAGCTGAAGATAGAAATTGGAGTGACAGTGACACAGAAATGAATTGAAATTGCTACTGACAATAAAGCGGGAAGCAGGGTAGGCAGTAAAGTCTTGTCCCTGAAATTTTTACAGCATTGCCGATGCTGGAGGCGACAGTAATTTAAGACAGTTATGGACTTTAAAAAAAAAGGCAAAAAAAAGCAATAATGTTGAAGTCAGACCCAGTCTGTATGGGATGGTTATTATTTGGTTTAAAGCTGTGCAGGATGCATTTATGACTTTGGTAAAAGAAGAAGGCTGACCTTGATGCAGTGAAAATTTGAAATGGGATTGGAGGTCCTTGTTCTTGGATTGCTACTAAAGACAGGGGGTCCACATTAAAAGAATGTCCTGACACTAAGCAGACTTATGTGTATGTAATTCCATCCACTCAGGGTTTAGAACCAGCATTTTAGGGATATGTTTAAAAAAGCTCTAAGAAGCCAGAAGTGGTACTCTGAGAACATATATGTATACATTCCTAGTCCACCAGGGAAGCAGGCATTACACAGGAAGTTGGTTGTAGAATAAAGAATCAGGATACCAAACACCACATGTATACCCAGGTTCTGGCTCTCTCTCCTACTATCTGTGTTATCCTGGGCAAGTGATAGTCCTGTGATTTTCATTTGTGGCATCTATAAATATGGGATTTTGATTATATTTGGTTTATAATATGAGGATATAAATAAAACAAAGTGAGGTTGCACTATGTATCAAGCACTATATAAATGTTAAAAATTGCTCCCACTAGATCGGACTCATTTAAGAAAGAGAATGTAGGTTTCCCCCCTTCTAAATATAATGGCTATTTGTACGTAGGCGTTTGATATTAGTTACCGTCAGGGACTTGGACAAAATTGCAAAGGAGGCAAAATTTGAATATCACTAATTTCTATGTGAATATCTTGTCTCCTCAGTTCTTCTTTCCCATGTTGTCCAGAAATCCAGGTCAGAATAGGAGGATTGAGAGGATGATAAAGTAAGTAGGGCAAGGATAATGACATGTAGTAGACTCAGTGTCTTGGGCGTGCAAAAATTTAACTATGATAGAGTTCAAGATTTGAAAAAATAATTTTGGTTCCAACTGCAGCTCAACCCAATTTATGTAGAGTTACTATATTATACATTTATTGTGTGATGTGGCATATTTTAATATGTTTGATATTATGTCTATGATGTGCCTAGAATCTTACAAGATCTTAAAAGGGTCTGATGGAGATAGTAAGGAAAGACTTATTCACTACAATGAAACCAGCATTTGGGAGCTGAGTTAGGAGAGAATGGGAGAAAATGTTCAGCTGGATCAATAATCTCTGATGGTGTGTGTGTGTGTGTGTGTGTGTGTATGTGTGTGTGTGTGTGTTAAGAGATAAAGTGAGCAGGCATCACTCAGCAGTAACTAGGGGACATTTAAAAAAATCACATAATTCTGTCTTTTATTATAGGACATAAGATGTGTTAAGTGACATTTCAGGCTGTGAAAATTTTTTTCCTCAGTGTATCCTCAGTTCCAGCAAAGGTACTCGCACATATTAGGCACTCAATAAACACTGAGTGAATAAATGAATGAGTGGTCTGAGTCAGGGAGCATCCAGTGGTGCCAGAACAGGCAGGGGGAAAATGGTGTTAGAGTGTCTTAAAGCAGGTAGTATGTAGTGACTGGCTTAGAGGTGCCCCTGATTGAGATGAGGCAGCAGGAGAAACTGAGTTTTTGAAGGAGTCCCTAAATAATAATAATAATGATAATAATAATAATATCACCAATGATGATATTATAAATTTATTGTTTGCCAGGTGTTACAGCAGAACATTTCACTACATTTGTTATTATATTTCATTATCATATTAGCTCTGTAATGTCGGCACTTTTACCATAGGCATTTTGTGGACAAAAACTTAAAGAAGTCAAGTTAGTTGCCTAGGGTCATGGCATGCAACAGAACTGAGACTTAAGCTCAGGTTGTATGAGTTCAGAACCGAGAGCTCTTAACACCTACAAAGCAGGAACCTTCAAGGGATTCAGCAAGAGGAAAAGAGCTCCTGTTGGAGAGAGCTAGGATGGAATCGTAGTTATTAAGGTAGGAAACTGATCTGACGGGGTGGTAACAGCAATCTATTTCCTTGAATAGGAGGTTAAAGTGGAGATTGAGTTGTAGGATCAAGAAAGGAGCTGGTTTCTTGAACGGGTACATAGGACCTAGGTCATGCTTTCTTCCAAAGCTCAGACTGGTGGTGCTACGTTGAAAACAGAGCCACCAGCTGTAGAGATAGAGGAACGCTGGATCTCACAGTCAATACAAACATGCTCATTCACGCTGTGAACATTCTACAACGTACATGAATCTGTCCTTTCCAAGTCTAGTCCCCTCTCTCTCCTTACAGAGAAGTCTTTCTCTAAACAGATCTAGATCAGTGGTTCTCAGCTGTAACTGCTTAGAAACATCTGAGGAGCACATTACACTATCCATGTGTGGACCTTACCTCACACCAATAAAATCACTCCCTGGAGATGAAATCCTGACATTACCACTTCTTTTTTTTTTTTTTTTTAAGATTTTATTTATCTATTTGACAGACAGAGATCACAAGTAGGCAGAGAGGCAGGCAGAGAGAGAGGAGGAAGCAGGCTTCCCGCCGGGCAGAGAGCCCGATGTGGGGCTCGATCCCAGGACCCTGAGATCATGACCCAAGCGGAAGGCAGAAGGCAGAGGCCTTAACTCACTGAGCCACCCAGGTGCCCTGACATTACCACTTCTTAAAACTTCCCCCAGTTGATTCTAATTTGCAGCCAAGGCTAGGAACCACTGATGTAGATTAACATTTCAGAATAAGTCAACCATTATTATGTAAATTGGTTTAAAGTTCTTAGGTGACATATATGATGTTATTTGTACATTTATTTATACTTTTAAATATTTTTGAATTATAGATAAAGATATATTCTTTTTAAAAAAGATTTTATTAATTTGAGAGCAAGAGAGAGTGAGAGAGAGTGTATGCACAGCAGGCAGAGATGTAGAGGGAGAGGGAAAAGCAGGGAGCAGGATGCAGGGCTCAGTCCCAGGACCCTGGGATCATGACCTGAACTGAAGGCAGGTGCTTAACCAACTGAGCCACTCAGATGCCCTGGTAAGGATATATTCATAAAAGGAAATTTTAAAGTATAAAAATATGAGAAAATTAGAATAATCAATGATAATGTTCACTTTAATAACATGTAATGAACTGAATTTTAATTCAGTTTAACAGAAGGAAAACAAGTGAAGCCCAAAGATTTGCTGAACAGCAAATAAATGTTTCTTCAAAAGAAAAATACTTTTCATTTCTCAGCAATCTGATGGAAATCTGAAAGATTCAGTACAACAGCTAGAAGCGCAAGCTAAAAGCTCTTTGGAATGCATAGAAGAGTGTCCAAAAAAGTGGCAGAAATTGCCAGAAATAAAAAAATTAGAGGGAGCTGAAAGACACTTTTTAGGCTAGCATTAATTCTAAGGCTGTAGTTGGGCCAGGGTTGGGTGGTAATGGCCCAACTTCTAATGGAGAAAAGGTGCTAGATCTGTGCAAGATGAAGTCTTGGAACTGAGGCTCCTAATAAAGAAAGGTACATGAAAGCACTTACCATCAATGAAGAAGGTAAGTTAGGAAGGAAAAAAAAAAGTAAGTTGTCTATACTAGCCTGGGCTCAAAGTAAAAGAAAGTTATTTTCTGACAATTTATACCACAGACCCAGTGCATTAAACACAGTTTATGAGCCTTTTCAAATTTGGTTGGCCTTTCACATCTCTGGAGCCCTTAGCTGCTTCATCATGGAGACCCCCAGCTGCAGTGTCTGTTGGATCATCTGCAGTTGCCACCATCTTATCTGTTAGCATCTGTAATAGTTTCTTGCTTTCCATGGAAGGTATATAAGTTCTGCAGACGAGGCCCAACTCAACTGCACTCAAGAAGACACTCTGGCTCCTCCAACCATTTACGGATTCAAATAAAGTACCATGCTACACTGTTTGGGAAATTCCAGTTAAAAAATGATCATAATTTGAGTATTGATTTAGAACACTCTGGCAACCCTAGTAGAGGCAAGAACAAATCTTTTAAGAGACCATAACTCAAATCTTGTAAGATTCCCACAGATAAACCATGCAAGACATAAGTTCACAATTCAAAAATTAACAAGCAACATACACATATAGCCATAATAGGAAATTTTTTGTATAATTTTTCTGTATAATTCATTTTTTTCTCATGAGTCATGAGAAAAAGAACAGAAAAGAAAACCCAGCAGATGTATCCTTTAAGAGCTCCACACAATGAGAATATCAAGTGGTAAATATAAAATTTTGAGACCCCTCCACTTCCACCCAAAGCAGATACTACAGGAAGAATTCAAATGCAGTAGTTTATGTAGTAGATTGTCCCAGGATATACCAGTAGGAGATTGGGAAAATTAGATAGAAAAGGGAAAAAGGTTGGTAGATAAAATGTTACTAAACTAGTTTCTATCTTGGGCAACTGGATCCCGGTGTCATTAGGAACTTTGCTAGAAAGGATAGACCATACCTTGCTGTTATCCCAAATGGGAGACAAGGAAGGTGATTTAGACATTGACTTCTCATCCATCATTGGATGAAGGATGCTTCTGGGAACATTAACTCTCCCAGCCTTTGGATTTGCCTTGTGCCATGGGGCTGAGTATGCTCATGGGGTCAGGAAAAATTAATCAGGCAGAGAGCTGCAGGCATCCAGTAATAGACTTTGGCTTATAGAGGTGAATGTCAAAGAGTTATGAGCAGGAATATCAGAACTTGACTGCTCAGAATATTTAAAAATATACATATATATTTTTAAAGATTTTATTTATTTATTTGTCAGAGAGAGAGCAGGAGCGAGTACAGGCAGACAGAGTGGCAGGCAGAGGCAGAGGGAGAAGCAGGCTCCCTGCCGAGCAAGGAGCCCAATGTGGGACTCAATCCCAGGCGCTGGGATCATGACCTGAGCAGAAGGCAGCCACTTAACGAACTGAGCCACCCAGGCGTCCCTAAAAAAATATTTTTAAAAAGCATGGTACTATTAGGAAAATAGATGACCAACAGAATTTTATAATAAGCTAAATAGAAATTTGAGGGAAAAAAAATCCAGATATCAAAGTCTGAGAGGATGAGTTAAATTAGAGACAGCTAAAAAGAGATTGAGTGAAATCAAATAAATATAAAAAATTATATAAAATGCAATGCAAAGGTAGAAAATATGAAAGAGATTAATTGATAATTAATAAGAGATTAATTGATAAGAAATATCAAGTTCAGAGTGAAAAGGTTTAAAATATATTTAAATAGAATCCAAATTAAATGAGCAGAGAAAATGGAATAGAGGAAACATTCTAAGAGATAACGGTTGAGAATCTCCCAGAATTATTAAAAGATATATAACTGCAGAGCTGAGAATCTTCCCCAAATCTCACACAGAAATAACAAAAAATCTGCTGAACACACAATTAGGCATAATCCAGAAAATGTGTAACACTGGAGACAAACAGGAATTGTTAAAAGTAATTAGAGAGAAAAAAAACTAGAGCAGATTTTCAAGAACGAAAAAGGATAGATGTATACTTCCTTTAAAATGTTTGGAGAACTTGCTGTTTACCTAAAATGAAATTTCCTGCTAAACTGTTATTCAAAAAAAGAATAAAATCAAGATGTTTTCACACAAGTGAAAATGAGATTTTACCACCAACGGAGTTTGTCATATCTCACCAGAGACTTTTCTAAAAGACTTCAAGAAGATGGGGATAGACACCAGAAAGAAGATTTTTTAGATGAAAGTTCAAGGAACTAGTGCTTGCAGGCCAAATTTGGCCTGCAGCCAGAATTTGTAAGACCTGAGAGCTAAGAGTATTGATTTTTTTTAAACAGACTTTATATTTTAAAACAGTTTTAGATTTACAGAAAAATAGAGCAATAGTACAAAGAGTTCCCATATATACTCTTTCTCACTCTAGTTTCCCTTATTATTAACATCTTACATTAGTATGTTACATTTAAGACTGATAAACCAAATTTGATATACTATGTAGACACACACATATAAATGAACATGCACATAACCATGTGAGTGTATGTATGTACACATACACATCAGTAGATGCACACATACACATATATATGTGTGTGTATGTATACCCATATGTGTATAAATGCACACACACATTATATTGGTAGGTCTTCTTGGAAAATCGATTCCTTTATCATTATATTATGTCCCTGTTTATGCTTGCTATAGCAGTTTCTCTTGAGGTCAGGGCTTTTTTATGAAGAACAGAATGCTCTGGGTACATTTCAAAATGATTATTTTTCCCTTTTCCCTTTCCAAATTGCCTTTCCAAAATAGGAGAGGGGTTTTCTCTTATCTGGGAAGTAGAACTCATGGAAGTATAGGGGGCCGACTTAAGACTGGCCTTCTAGGAGTTTTAACTAGTCCACACTCCATCTTCAGCAACTTAGCAATTACCATTTCTGTTCTCACAAGTTATTTGCTCCAGCTCTGAGTAAGCTATTTTAACATTGTATAAAGCCACTAACATAAGGGATTCATTACAAAAGCTAGCTTTACCCTACATAGTACATATATAACTTTCTAGCCATTGGTACAGGGAAAATTAATGTAAAAAACCTGATCAATTCAAAATCAAGCAGGAAAGGAAAAAAGAAAAAGAAGCAAAAAAAAAAAAAGCAGAATAAATATAAAATAAAGTTGTAGAACTAACTCAAAATGTACTAGTAAGCACAATAAACATCAATAGAGTAAACATGCAAGTCAAAATACAAATATTCTCAAATTTGGATAAATAACAAAACACACCTTAAATAGTTATCACATAAAAATGGAAAATTAAAGGATAAAAATCTCAGGCAAGCACTAAAAAACAATTTGGTAATATATCTCTGTAAATATGTAAATATAACTATGTAAGCTAATCTTTCTTTATTAGACAAAATTGACTTTAAGGTAAAAATATTTTTGGGGGGGTGAAGAATATGAAATTTAATTAAATATTATAATATTCAATGATAGAAGGTCCAATTCTCACAGAAGACTAAGAAAAATCTAAATTTATAAGCACCAAAAGCATAGTCTTTATATATTTTATATGTAATATATTTTTAGTACATATATGTCAAAACTGACAGAATTATAAAGTAAAATTATAAGTTAGCATGCATAATAGGCAATTTTTAACTCATTCATAGTACTTGATAGAGAAAGCAGACAAAACACTAGTAAAGACATGGAGGATTTAAACAACAAAATTAGCAAGTCTGATGTAATGGGCACATATACAGCTCTATATCCAACAATTAGAGAATGTATACATGGAACTTTTATTAGAACTCACCATATTCTACACTATTAAGCAGCTATTAAAAAGAGTCAAAGAATTGTTGTTAAGCAAGTGATTTTTTTTTCTGTTAAAATGTACCTAGTTTAAAATCATTAAAAAGGCTAATTTAAAAATTGATTTGGGAATTATAATAAAAGACTTCCAAATAATCTTTGGGTTTACATACAAATAGCTGTGGACACCAGAAAATGTTTAGGACTGAAAATTGATGAAAACATTATATTTTAAAATTTAGGGGATATAGGTAGAGCATTACTTAAAATAACTTTTTAACATCCTGTGATTTACAAAGTTTGAAAACTGATAATCTATGTTTCCAAATTAAAGGAGTCATAAAAAGAACAACAGAATAAACTCAAAGTAAATTTAAATAGTGAAAATAGTAACATGAGAAATTCATTAAAAAAAAAGATAAAAGAGATGATCCACAAAGCCAAATACTTTTTTTTTTTTAAAGATTTTATTTATTTATTTGTTAGAGAGAGAGAGAGAGCGAGCACAGGCAGACAAGAGTGGCAGGCAGAGGCAGAGGGAGAAGCAGGCTCCCTGCTGAGCAAGGAGCCCGATGTGGGACTCCATCCCAGGACTCTGGGATCATGACCTGAGCCGAAGGCAGCTGCTTAACCAACTGAGCCACCCAGGCGTCCCAAAGCCAAATACTTTTTAAAAAGCCTAATAAAATAGAAACCTCCTGGCAAGATTGAGCAGGAAAAAGAGACACAGAGAGAGAAAGGGAGAGAAAGAATCGGTTAAAGAAAAATATTGGCAGTGAAAAGAGTAGTGTCATAACCCCAGAAACATACTTTTTTTTAAAAGAAGATATTATAAACAATTTTAGGTCATTAAATTTGGAAACTTAAGACAAATGCTCTATTTTTTATAGAAATTAACTAGCCAGTAGTAATTCCAGAAGTAAAAACCTCAATAGTTCTTAATTATTAAAGAAAATGAATTTATGGTTAACATCTAAGCCTCACCCTCCCAGCCCCATCAAACCTGGCTATGTGAGCCCTTGAAATAAGACAAAATTCCAATCAAAATCTCAAAAGGTTTTTCTTTCTTTTTTTGTTTTACCTCTACAGGACTTGACAAGACGATTATATAATATATGGAAGTGCAAAGGGCTTAAATAGCCAAGATAATTTTGAATAAATACAATATAATGAGACCTCTTTACCATATACAAATACTTATTATAAACTATAAATAATATAAAGCTTTGAACAACAAAAGCACTGTGCATTGTTCTAGGAAAGATAAATAGACCAATGGAACTGAACAGAGAATTGAATAGATCAATGCACAGATGGAAGCCTGATATATGGCAGAGGCAGCACTGCCTACCAGTGAAGGATGAGCTATTGATTAGTGTTCAGACCTTTGGTTATCAATATGGAGGAAAAAAAATTGAGAAGCTCTGTCTCTAATCAAACACCATAAGTAATTCTGTGTGGATTAAAGATTTAATTGTGATAGCAATAGTTTAAAATGTTTTGGAGGAAATTATGAGACTATATTTACAACTTCAGAATAAGGAAAGGTGTAAATTTTAGTCAATTATCTGTTTACTTGGTAATAAGAACTCAAAAATTAGAATTGCCTAATAATTTTTATTAACATAATAATTTTATCATCAGTTTTTCCCGAACTGTTTTTTCTATGTTCTGTATGCAGAGCCTTGGTGGATCACATTTATTCTTCCCTTGAGTAAAATACTATTGTTCAAAGAATCAATAACATTTCATAGCTCAAGCCAAGTAATTTTAAAACTGAATTTAAATAGGCAGAATTCTTCAAACCTCAGGTATTATATTTTTTTCCTCTAAAGCATGGGGAAAATGAGTTTGAAATGTGCATTCAACTAATAGGGGGAAGAGGATTGTAGCATTTAGTTTTATCTTTTAAAAGAATAATAAAATTTGTGTTGTAAATGAGCCTATTTTTAAAAATAAAACTCATTGAAAAACTCATATAAATGATGAATTAAAATATACTTACATCAATTCTAGATTTAAAAGAAAATATTATAGAATATTTATAGCAATGTACATTACTTTTAACCCTCTTGATTTAGGACCTCATTTATAAATACAAAATTGAAGACTGGCATATAATGTTTTTCATATCATACTTTACCCAACAAAAATGCCATGATTGTATATTTTAATGTAATTGTTAATGACAAACTTGACTGTAATATGATTGAAAAGTCAAACCTATTTTTATATAGTTTGTGATTTTACAAACATGGGATTTTCTCTTCATTTGATTGTATACTGGAGGCAAGTATAAATACTTTGTGTATTTGAAGAGAGAAAATGAAGATAAGGGTGTAATTCACAATTGTATTTCTTTTCCCTTTTAAGTAACAAAGCAATTTCATTAATGTACTTATTTGGAGGTAGTTTTAAATATTCTACTAATTTGAAAATGCAAAAACTATCTATCTTTTCATAGACTAATAAGATGCATCACCATATTTTCATTAATATTTTTCTGTGGCTGTCTTAGGAACACTATTTCCCTAAAATACCTGCAGGATGTTGGCTGTATAAAGGAAGGCAAGCAACTTTAAGTTTTATTTATTCATCCAGGAATAGAGGCTGTTTGCTGTATGCAACACCAGTTTTTCTTTTTTGATTAACATAGGTGCTTCTGAGTGACCCTTACTATATATGCAAGGAATTTGAATGAAAGATGGGAATAGACGATATATTCAGTGCACTGACTTTGCATGGTAACATTTATCACCGCAATTTCAAGCCTTTGCTCCATCATGCAATATAGGAAAATATAAAATACTGTTTTTCTTTCTTTCTTTTTTGTTTTAGCCTGGAAGACTTTAATCTGATATTAATTTTTTTGTTGATTCAAAGGTGAAAAGTAATTGGAAATAATTTTTGAAATCTCTGGTCTGCATAGAATGATTTTGATACCATTTTGGAGTTATTTTTTATTGTCTTTCTGGCTTCTATTTTATCTCTTTCCCACTTGGGTTTTTTGTTTGTTTGTTTGATGCAACGAAGAATATTTTTATACTTGGGGAAGAAATTTGCTCCCTCCATTTTCTCAACCTTGCAGTTTGGGGAGAATGAATGCAAGCCCTGCTTTGGGGTGGATCTTTCCTGTCTAAAATCTAATCAGAGAGAGTATTGTAACCTTGTCACAGTGACTGGATCAGGAAGGACATGAGTTCCAATTATCAGTGAAAGGAACTGATTGCCAGGACATGTACAGCAGCTACTGTAAGAGACTCTAACTTTCCTGAGTGTTTCTTATGAGGATATAACATCTGGAATTGCTGCAAACATTTTGCTGAAATTCCCAGAAGAACCTGGAATTCCCAGAGGGCCACTGGGGCAGGATGGGGGAAATAGCAAACAGAGAAGCAGAATAGAGAGAATATAATAAAGAAGGTCCTTGGAGATCTCATCTGAGGTATAAGATCAAGCCTTATTTGGACTTTGCTACTACATAAGTCAATATCCCCTTTATTGTTTAAGTTATTTCACGTTTAGAGCTTTGTATTTTATTTCATTTTTTGTCACTTTTTACTGAAACATTTCTATCACAAGTCCTACAGGGATATTGTGAGTTTGAGCGACTAAAGAGGGACAAATATCTTAACTCTTACTCAAAGATTCTTTGGTTTCAAGGAACAGAAAGATACAAATTAGGGAATGGGAATTATTGGAAAGATTTGTGGAGATGGAACCAAATAGGAAAAGGAAAACCTTTTCAACTTAATGGGACCTCAAGTCTCAGTCTTTATGATATTAATATGATATATTACATTAATTGATTTTGATGGTTTTTTAAAATTTTTTTAAAGATTTTTAAAAAAAGATTTTATTTATTTATTTGAGACACAGAAATCACAAGTAGGCAGAGAGGAGGAAGCAGGCTCCCTGCTGAGCAGAGATCCCAATGTGGGGCTCAAATCCCAGGACCCTGGATCATGACCTGAGTTGAAGGCAGAGGCTTTAACCCACTGAGCCACCCAGGCGCCCCTGATTTTGATGTTAAAACAGCCTTTCATTCTTAGGATACATCCTACTTGGTTATGGTATATAATTCTTTTCATTTATTGCTGTATTTAGTTTGCTAGTATTTTGTGGAGGATTTGCATCTATATTCATAGGGGATATTGATCTTTGTTTTCTTCCTTCTTCCTTCCCTCCCTTCTGTCTTTTCTTTTTTAACAAGCCAAAAAGTTTAATTTTATTGAATAAAAAATTTCATTCATGGCTTACCTCAGATCATTCGAATATTTTAGATTATAACAGCTGAAGATCAATAGTTGATCAGAAAGAAGGAAGAAGAAAAAATAGATTATATTTTTAATGTAGAAAAATAATCTAATTGTTAGAGGTGTCTTATAAAATTCAACGAACAAGTTCTAGCCAAATTTACTGTTTAGTGGACTTTTCTTTCTGTTTTCAGGGGATGAAAAGTGAGATTCAATATATATATATATATATATATATATATATATAATTGGTTATAACATAACAGCTTGAAAAAAATCATGAGCTAGAAGCATAATATAAAAAGATAGGATTTTAAAATTTTATTATAGGAATGTAACCTATAGGGGCACCTGGGTGGCTCAGTGGGTTAAAGCCTCTGCCTTTGGCTCAGGTCATGATCCCGGGGTCCTGGGTTCAAGCCCCACATCAGGCTCTCTGCTCAGCAGGGAGCCTGCTTCCCTTCCTCTCCCTCTCTGCCTGCTTCTCTGCCTATTTGTGTTCTCTGTCAAATAAAATAAAATCTTAAAAAAAAAAAAAAAGGAATGTTACCTATAAGCAGTGTTGAAGATACATTAAGTGTGTTAAAGATACAGCAGTGTGTTACACTGGTTCAAAAGGAACTGATATGGCAGATAAAAGTTTAGTCAAGGAAAATGGTTGCTTTTTAGGAAGCATGTCTGGACAGACATTACCTCAAAGAAATGCCAACGGTAACAATGTGGTCCCCTCTTGTTATTCAGTGAAGTGTCAAAGGTGATGTGACTGGGCTAACAGCTTAAGTTTTCTCTAAGGATTTGTAGTATTACTTCATCACAGTCCAGGTCTTGGGAGCCATGAAACCTTCAGGAAGTTTCTGGCCTTCGGCAAGTTTGCACATTCAAGTTCCTGAAATAAATTCAAAGTCTTCTTGGTGTTCAGGGTCACAGTAGCCCTTACACTTCTTTTTCTTGTAACCTGCAACTCAGAAGGGTACTATTTTCAAGGTGATTAGGCCAGAGGCTACTGTCAGCACTTTGGCGCCATAAGTTGGCATGCCAATAGGCCCTTGTCCAACAATGTTAACATTGTCTCCTGCAATCATCCATGGTCTCTAATACCACTGGACTCCAGTTGGTCCTACATACGTAGTAGGAGGTAGGAAGATGGCCACTACTATTGTGTTAGGATGTAGAACTCTAGACTAAATCAAAGATTTTTATGGAGACCTCGGTGACTGTTAGCACTGTTTATATCCAAGTATAGCATGGAATACTATGGCAAACCAAATACTCCTCCTAAGCCGTATTCACCGTGGTCTTCCCTGCTCCACATAAGCCTGTCAGTCAAACTATATAACCACGAAAGCCCCGTCTGGTCCATACTACCTGACCTCTCTTGTTCCTGCGGGCATGGTGAGCTGGATCCACCTTAGTTGCTCTCTGCAGCTCCGAAACTGCTCAGTTTGACTTTCTCACACAGGCTCCTGGGGCCCACATGCCGCAGAGAGTGCACCCGTGCTGGGGTTCTCAGCACGTGAGGCTAGAAGGGGAGGAGGCTCACAGGCAACCTGGTGGGGTGAGAAGGTGGGCGGGACAAGAAGCCTGGGAGGTCTTGCGTGCCTCTGGGGAGGGTGAGCACACACTGACTGCCGCACTGACTAAGCAGGCGCTTCCGCTTCCGCTTCCGCTTCCGCTCAGGACTCCAGTGGAGCATCCTTCAGTCGCTGCTGATGGGTCTCTGGCAGATAAAAGTATGTGTGGTAGTTTTGTTTTTTTTCTTGTGACATCTTTGGTTTTGGTTATCAGGATAAATATGCTTATAGAATGAATTGGAAAATGTTGCCTTTCCTCTTTTTTTGAAAAGTCTGTGAAGGGTTGGTATTAATACATACTTAAATGTCATAAGTTGTCAGTGAAGTAGTCTGATTCTGGGCTTGGCTTTGTGGGAAGTTTTAAAATTACAATTCACTCTTTTATTTGTTATAGATATCAAATTTTCTGTTTCCTTTTGAGTCAGTTCAGTAATTTGTTTCTAGAAATTTGCCCATTTCCTGTAAATTACCTAATTTGTTTGCATACAATTGATTATATTGTTTCCTCATCCTACATTTTATTTCTGTAAGTTTGGTGGTGATACTACTTTTTCTTTCTTTCTTTCTTTCTTTTTTAAGATTTTATTTATTTATTTGACCCGGAGAGAGAGATCACAAGTAGGCGGAGAGGCAGGCAGAGAGAGAGAGAGAGAGAGAGAGAGGAGGAAGCAGGCTCCCCACTAAGCAGAGAGCCGGATGCAGGGCTGGATCACAGGATGCTGGGATCATGACCTGAGCCGAAGGCAGAGGCTTAAACCCACTGAGCCACCCAGGCACCCGTGATACTGCTTTTTAAAGGTAAATCGTTATCTTTTAAACATAATCATTATCATGCCTCATAGGATAAAACGTCCTTAAAGTTGTATTTCTAAACACTACAGTTTAATGTTAAATATTTTCAGAGTTTCAAATGGAATCATATAGGATATATTCTTGTCTGGCTTCTCTTGCTCAATGTCATGTTTGTAAAATTTGTCCCTGTACCTGTAGTTTGTTCATTTCATTGATGTGTACTATTCCATCGAAAGACTATCACTGCTTTTACTGTTCTTGAACATGTGTTATTGCACACAAGCATGTAGTTGTATTGATTTATACATAGGAATGACCTGACAGATAGGGTTTGTGTCTGCTCAGCTTTTGTTAGTAAAGCTGAAGAATATTCAGTGTGGTTAAGTCATCTGAGACTCCCATTAGCAGAATTTTCCATTGCTCTCTCCTTGCCAAAACTTAGTACTGTCGTTAAAAAAAAAATCTTTAGTCATACTAGTTTGAGTACAGTGGTATCACTTTATGGTTTTAATTTGCATTTATCACAGTAAAGTTGAGCTTTTTATGTTATTTGTCATTTAGATTGCCCCTTTTGAAAAGTGCCTCTTTGGCCCTCCTTCCTATTTTTCTATTGGGTTATCTATTTGTTTCTTGGATTTGTAGGAGTTTTAATATGTTCCAGATAAGAGTTAAAAACATAAAATACAACATATGTCACAACATAAAACATAGCTGCTATAGACTACTTCTGTAGATAATCATAGAGCTTAAGTTAGGTTGCTGCCTTCCACAATGCATTTTATGTTCCCATTATTATCCATGTTGGTGGATAGTGTTCTTTATTTGGTGGGGTGATCCAAACCTTTATTCCTGTAGGGTTTGAGTCCTTAATGATCCCATTTTTAATGTATTATCATAGTTTTCTATAGTTCAGAATTATTGAGCTCACAGAATACTAAGATGCCATAGTGAATTTTCTGCCTCCAGTAAGTTTGTACCAATTGGATAGCAGCAACCCAGTTTCCACTTGTAATCATGATCTGTCATCAGACTATTCAGTGATACCCTTTTTGTCTGTTACATGGTGCAAGGATCTAAAAATTTCAGAAGGCAATCTCAGCTTTTAATAATAGAAGACAATGACTTTGTATCCTAGTGGATACACAGTTTCATTATTGGAGCATTCCTCTGTTGGACACTAACATTCCCAAAAGCAAATTTGAAGGGAAGAAAAACCTCCTCTGGTAGGTTATTGGCATAATACTGAAAAGGATCATCCTCACCTGTATAATTTGATCCCTGGATCTGTTCATTCTGGCCATAGGAGAGGGGTGCTAAATATTGGCTTCTGGCTTAAGAATGTACTTCATCTTCTATGCCAGAACCATACCCTCTCATGGTGTTTACTAGCTAACTCTACAACCATGCTAAAAGGCCATCACACTATTTTGTTTAGCAGCCTGCTCTGGATGGAGGGGTGGGGGATAAGGTAAGGCCAGTGAATTATGTGGGCATAAGTCCATTGCCACACATCTTTTGCTGTAAATATGTCACCCATTTTAAGGTTATATTGTGTTGAATGCCATGGCTCTGATAAGGTATTTGGAGGGATAGTATTGGCAAAAGTACTGTGGACAGTAAAGGAGTTTCTGTATTTGAAATATGTCTGTGAGGGCAAATCACTGTCTCTTCTATGATAGAAATGTTTATTGCAATCAGCTGCCACCAGGAAGTAGACCAATCTCCTAGGGAATGGGTATCATATCAACCTGCTTGTGGCAGATTGGCCACTTGGTGTGGTGGTATTAAGACCAGCCTCTATGAGGAGAAATTCATGTTATTGAACACACGAATAGCCGTCAGGATCCTGCCCTTCACAAATACTCTAGATATGGCTCATTTGAGGAAGCACTGGCATGGCTGGATAAAGAGGCTGACTGATAGCCACTGGAAAGGACAGCTTATTGAAAGGACACCTGATTATTGAAAGCATTATCCATAGAGGATTTATTCTGGTGGAAAAAAAAATTTACGTTTTGTACTCTTTCTAAGAAGTTCTGTATGAACCTCCCTCATAGACCATCACTCATATAGCTTTATTCTTTCCATGTCCCTGACCACTTAGATAATCTATTGGCCACTGCTCATGAATCAATATAGACCTGCACTTAAGGCTAGCTTTCCTTCCGTGCAAAATGGACAGTCAGGTGTACTATCTTGATTTCTGCCCACAGGAAATATTTACCTTTTTTACTTACTTTATTATTTATATATGGATTAGTGGCTCTGTAGGTTAATTTACATAATGGCACACTTTTTCTTATTTCATTTTTTCACATTTGTATTGCAGAGGCTACTTGTTGCCTTACACACATTCTTTCAAGGGTTACCCCTGAGTTGGACTATACTAAAGTGATGATCAACTCTAGCTTAAATGACCATACTAAGTAGTTCTATCTGTAAACCATGGTCTTGCTTTTTCTTTGCCCACTGATTGATCATAAGAAAGTGCTATCTCATTCCATGTGTGGGTTATAACATAGTCAGTGAAACTGTATCAGCAAATTCTTGGAACTCTGAACCATCAGCCAATGAAGTTAACTTGTGCCTTACAAATCTGTTTGGGCATCAAGCTGAGTATATCATTTCTTTTTTACAGTGTAATGCTATAGTGTACATCTAAATTGATAGGTTAGTGGATCAGATAACTTCTGATTTATAGATTACAAATCACTTGGGTTTCATAGATAAAAGTTCAGGCAACATCAGAGCCAACAAGCTAGTCAAGAACTCTTTTTCAAAAGAAGAACTATAGCTAGCTAAGGGCATTGCTTCCTTCCCAACTCTTAGTGGTCTTAGTTGCAATTCTATCTGTTGGGATTGGCCAAAGCTTCATATGTTATCGCTGTTTGCCTCAGATGCTTTCGAAGTCTATGAGCCCAGAAGATTACAATGCCAATGAAAGAGTCACTTTGCACAGAAAAACCTGGGAATCCTAATAGGTTACCAAACCTTTGGGAGGGAACATGGCTTATGTTCCCTCCCAAACACAAAGAAAATCAGCAAGTTATACTTCCTCATGGTGGTCAGTAAAATTTACAACAACTTGTTTTTTTATTATGGAGAGGATATGCTAACAGTCCCTAGATGATTGGACCCCTAGAATATGGTATATTCCTGAATTGTTGTAGGCCTTATTTCCTAGTCTCTGGCATGCATATGTCTTGCTAAGGCATCTGAAGTGCTTGCTGCTACCTGTTCATTAGATCCAGTTAGCATAATGTCATAAATGTAATGAACCAGTATCATGTTCTATGGGGTATCAGATCAGGGGCTTAAGACTATATTATGACAGCACAGGAGTTGACATAACCCTGAGGCAAGACCATAAAAGTATATTGTTGTACCTGTGAAGGCAAACTGTGTCTAATTATCTTTGCTGAAGGGTATAAGAAAAAAAAAAAGCCAGGTCTATCAGGTCAATTGCTGCATGCTAGCTGCCAGGGGCTGGGTTGATTTGCTCCATTTAAGATATCACATCTAAAAATGCACCTGTGATTGGTATCTCCACCTGATTAAGTCTGTGATAATCTACTTTCATTTTCCACGACCCATTTGGCTTGTGAACTACACATACAGCTGTAAGAAATTGGGATATTATAGGAATATTTAAAGTCTTTGATGGTTTTACTAACCTCTATAATGACTCTGAGAATGCAGAATTGCTTTTGGTTTACTTTTCTTGACTGATGTGGAGGAAAGTGGGGAGTTCCATGGGTTTTCATTTGTCATTTTCTACCATAATAGATTTCACTCAAAATTTCTACTCCTTCCCACTAGTACCCTGATTTTAGCACAGGACATTAAAGCACTTAATCTGTACTGCCTGCCATTCTACAACCTTTATAACCGGGCTTTGGGTTTAGTTTACATCTATTCTCCCCTGGGACTATGGAAGATGAAAATCCTTCAGAGCTATCATTAGGGCTTTATGATTTTCGGTCCTGATTCTGAATTAGAAATTCATGACTGTCATTTTTTTTTTTTTTCTGGGGTAATCTCTGTGGGGTCATCTGAAGCATCCAGCTGATCTCATAATCATTATAATCATTATTGATGTCACAGTAATCAACCAATACAGCCATTTGTTCTCCCAATGTCTAATCTCCTTTTGTATTTCCTCCCATGCCACCATATTAAGTAAGTACCTGGAGGCTACTAAAAGTGGAAGGCTATTACTACTGCTAAGCCTGAAAAGGTAATGGTTACTAGAACTAGAAAAGACTGTATAGAGAAGGGTAGCTGGCAAGAGCTGTAGTCTTTGGCAGAGGGACACAGTCACCCACTGTAATACAACAGAGGGAAAAAGTAGGAAAATAAATACCTAAACTCATTCTCTCCTATTTTATAATATCCTTTCTCCCATTGCTCAAAACAAACCAGAAGCCAGTGGGTAAGGGAGCCCACTGATGCAGCCCAATGGCTCAGCCTTCTGCCCAGAATGGAGAGGAGAAGGGTGGATGGGGCCAGCAAAGGTATCTCACACCACCTAACTCTTCAACTGGCTAATTCTTCTTTTGTTTCATGACTCCCAGTGTTATTTCCCCAAAGAAGTTTTCCTAAAGCTCTAAACACAAAATTGTAAAAAGCCTCAACTGTCTTCACTCTTAGTATACTGTTGTATTTTCTCTATTGGATTTATTACAGTATGTATTTATATAAGAATTAGTGGCTCTGTAGGTTAATTTACATAATGGCATACTTTTTCTTATTTCATTTTTTTCA